>OZ034969.1:4851493-5053993 GCA_964030785.1 Siderastrea siderea
TACTATCGAGGAATGTACAATCTAGACGCGATTCTGTCACCGCAAACACATCCAATGTTGCTTTCTCCATTAATACTTCGGCGTCGGCACAGTGTCCCGGCAAAGTTGTAATATTTACATGAGCAAATTTCATTCCTCTCTTCTTAAGATTTGCATGAAGACCTTTTTTCATCCTTACTCTGGGGTTTCCTTCTTTTCCTCCCGTGTTAGTTTTTTCAGGTGACTTGCGGACAGGTCTATCAAAGCCAGGAAATAAACAAGTTATGCATTCCCAAGCCAAAGAAGGTTCGCAAAGTTTATCATATTCCGTTCTCTTCATACTGATACACTTAGCATGAAACCTTATCAAGTTCTAATTTTAACTGAACACCCAAACACCCTCATGGCTAAGCCACGTTCATTTATTTTAACTAGGGACCATTACACAGTTGTGGAAATTATTCTCACTTTCTCTGAACTGTTGCTGGCTGCTCGGTCGGGGGGAGTATATTGTAGTTTACAGGGCTCAATGGCTTTGCTACTAATTTTCCAAACAAAGCTTGAAGAAACGGTTGGAGTATATCTAACTTCCTTCGCAAATTTGAGCGTGATTTTGAAGCTATGCATAAGGAATTACTTTAAGTTGATCGTCATTGGAAAAATTGGCCACATAGAGTTGTTCCCGACAGCCTCCTCCCCCTGGCTGGCGTCCCTCACGGTTAACCACAACTGTGCACAACGCCCGCAGGGGCTTGCTTCCCGCCAAAAACGAATGCAGCGTCAGGTCAGCGCGTCTGCGGCGATCAAACACTGAGTTGCAGTTGCAGTATGCAATGGCGACTGCAATGGCCGTAATATGTAAGCCGAGTTTCTTCTCTTTTTCCACAGACAGTAAAAAGTCCCGTCTTTTTACTGTGCATGTTTTTACAGTCAAAGAGGTGGAACGTTTTTAACAATTATGACAAGATACAGCTTCAGCAGCTTGCTATAGCTGGAATCGAACTGGCTGCGGGCTAAAAACATGAAGACAGCCAACTGAGAAAGATGCCGGGATTTTCACACTAAATCAAGGTAATGTAAGACTTGTTTACATTCCTTGGAGCACACCTTATCCTTGCAACTTAAGCTTATTTGTTTTCTAAGAACAGATACTGAAATTTTCAAGTATAGTCTACGCTTACAAGCAAAATGTAGGCTTTTGAGCTGAGTTTAGCACAGGTAGTGCGCCAATCAATTCGAAACTTCACCATCCCCTCCCCCCGGGGCATACCCCGGGCATTTGACTGTGCATCGTGCCCGGGGAGGAGGGAATTTGAACGTTGCATTGGAAGGGCGGGGAATTTGAACCAGATTTATCTCTTGTTCTGACGTAATAGGCCTGCGAATTTTTTCGGTTTTTGCGGGGTCTGACGGATTTACAAGATAGAATTTCGCCTTTGTTAGTGAATAACTCTTTGAAAAGGGTTGAAAGTGAAGGTTGAAAGTGTCATTACGGCATATCTCTCTCTGAAATGCATGTAAAGTGCTTGATTGAAGACCAAACTTGTCTTTGAGGAGAGGCAGTTCAGTACTGTAATTGGTAATTTGAACAAGCCAATCTTCAAAAATTCAAATGCCTGGGGGGTTGCCCGGGGGGGGGGGGGGACGTTGAACTTTCGAATTGATCGGCGCATAACGAAAGCGTAGTATGAGAGTTTGCATGAAGCTGAAATTTGATAAAAAATAATCGACGGTTTCCGCCGAAAATAAATTTACATCGAAATAAAGTTTGAAAAACCTTACCTGTTGTGTGTTTGCTGTGTTTTTACCGCTTTGCCGAACTTCTGGAGGCCGTTTTGGGCGATTTTCTGCTCTAAGGGTCGATCAGAAAATCGCCCGATGCGGCCTCCAGAAGCTCGAAAAAGGGGAAAAAACACAGCAAACACACAACAGGTAAGGTTTTTCAAAGTTTATATCGATTTTAAAGTATCTTCGGCGGAAAACCGAAGATTATTTTCGATCGAATTTCCGTTTCATACAAACTCTCATATTAGGCTTTGGTTACCTGTGAGTTTAGAAGCAATTAGTTTTCTTTTACAATACAAACTCAGGGGCACCCACCCAACGAGAAAATTTTTGGGAAAATAATCAGAATGTTGTTTCCTATTTTTTTTTCCAGTATACGCCAGGGCATTTTTAAAGAGACATTTGCGAAAGCTGTTATACCGCTGAGGCTGATCTCTTCTCATCCAGTTAGCTGAATTTTTATAATTTTCTCCTTTAACGAAAAAGTTTGTGGGGACTTTTCACCGATGAAAACTCTAGTTTTTCAGTGATAATGCTGAATACCTGAGGCGGTTGAAGCCTTCCCAACTGTTTAGCGCCCCCCTGCAAAGTCTATGCAAAGTTTTGTTTTGTTTTGTAAAGGTTTTTTTTTTTAATGTTCCCTGTCTCCCAATTTTCATATTTTTCTAATTTTGTAAGTGTTGTTAATCACATACCACTTCAGATAATTCTCAGAGGCTTGCCCTAACAGAAAGAATTACAAAATTGTCAAAATTCCCAAATTGGCGGGTGTGTCAATAAAAATTAGTTCCTGGTACAATAAGAACTACCTCTTTCATAACGTTTTTTCCCGGCATGGTGCATCTAAAGTAAATCGTGTCTTTAGATCTGAAGGTCGGTGGTTTGATGCCCCGTCCCTGCCATCGTGTTGTTTCCTTAGACACCAACACGCGCTTCTGGCATCACGTCGACTCTCTCCACCCAGGGGTATAAATGTGTATCAGTGACATACTGCTGGGGGTAACCCTGGGGTGGACTAGTATCCAATCCAAGGGGGGAACAGCACTACTCTTAGTTGCCTCGTGCTACTGAAACCTGGGTTTCCTTTAGCGAATGGCGACTCTACCTTTACTTGTTTACATCTTTATCTTTTGAGAGCAAAACTATAGTTTTTTTTTCGGAATCAAGCTCTATTGCACTGTACACACTCTGATCTGTGTTGAGTTATAACGTGTAGAACTTTGAAGTTTTGGTTATTCTTTTTCTTTTGTTTTTTTTTCCAGTCCTTTGTTACCTCAGCCCGTAAGTGATACCGAAATTTGCTCAGTACAACAAGATCTGACGTTTTTCTCTGACGTTTTTCGGTGTTATTTATGTTCGGCGTTTATTCATAAAAACGAGAAACATAATGCAAAATCGCAGTAGAGCTCAGTGATTTCTTTGAAATTAATATAGCCGCGGATTTTTATGCATAACGAATTTTCAGGGCAATCATCTCGAGCGTCCATAGCAACGGCATTCCAAATTAAAAAAAAAACAGTTTTTATCTTAAGAAGTTGGTTCATGAAACCTTATCTACTCCACCAGTTCCATTTATTTATTTATTTTTCGATTTCTATGGCAGCTAGGTTTCGAAAGTTTAAATAAACAGACACTTATGATCATAATATAAAGTTTTCATTAAATTTAATACGGCACAAGCTATTGCAGCCTAGCGTTGCGCAACCCACTCTCCAGACAGATTTAGCCCCAGTCACGCATGAATTAAAAACTTTCTTATTCCTTTTCAAGGTGAAAAGTCCAAAAAGAGACTATTGTTGCAAACATGCAGTTTTGTCTGAACGAAGTAAGACCTCAAATTTCGTTAGAATCGGTAGTCTAGTAAAATGAAGTTGTGCCGAAAATTTCGTTTCGAAAAATTGTGTGCAGAGTAGGTCACCGTCATTGGCATCGTTTACGAAACATGTTTTGCAATAATCATTCATCTGTTGCGTTTAGTTTTAGCAGGTATAAGTCTTCTAAGCGCTGTTAATCGACGCTTTTATGTACGATTGTTGGATGGACAGCAATTGTTTACAATTCTGCGATTTAAATTTTAAATTCAGTTCTATATTTAGCCGACACAGTTTAAACAAAAACCGAAATAGAGATAAGGCCAAATAATAAACACAGCTTTTTTCGGTAAAAAAGCATATTACAGCTCAGTGAGATAGAACAGTCAAGAACCACATGGCCTCTTCTGTGATAAATTTTTGGTGAAAATTCACAAAACCGTGACTAAGCAATGCAAAAGCTATTCCGGCGAGCAAGTTTCGCAACCGCATTTAGATAGTCGGATTCAATTGAGCGCTTATTAAACAAAAGGCCCGATATTTTAACTAAATGTCATGATTATAGAGGTTATGCTATTGATATTTTAATTTCCTTTGTCTTCCAGGCTTATTTTTAGAACACCGTGAAAATTTGTCACTCGAGTGTTGTCATTCGCTGGCGTTCTTTGATCAGAGCGCGTAACTGCTTACTCTGGTCGATTCCTATCAAACTTTCCGTCTTTGCTGATCAAAAATGTCGTGTCTGTCTCTTACAAATTTACGATGCATTGAATTCCTTAAGTTTTAAGAAACTCTACACAAATAGCATAAAATCGGTTATCTCTATTTCATCGTCTGCTTCGGTCGCGGAGACAGCACACGCCAAATCCGTAAGCGAAATCCAAGGTTGTTCGCTGATTCTTTTAGCTAATGTGTGATCGTGACTCTCGAACGCATTTCATTTTGGGTTAATATTATTCCCTGAGTCATTTTCCTGACGGAAGTGCAATTTTTAAGTTATATATAGTCCTGAAAAGTGCGGTTCACCAAGGCTTGTAATGCTCCGCCCCTGTGGTCTGTAAAGTCCTCGATATGGTCCTCCTTGTTTCCTTGTGAAGAATGCATGAGTACCATTGTACTTTTTTTCACTGTAGTGCTAACCATTAACGTTTGTTGCCATTGGCTATAAATGGATTGCAAACAGGTAGAACTCGAAGCTAAACACGCAACAGGCCAAACGTGAGACACTATCAGGCTCGATTCCCAGTGGTAATATTATTATTATTATTATTATTATTATCATTATGATTATTATTATTATTAACCATTAACGTAAATGTACATAAGAATTTTGATTAGATTATGTTAACAGTTAGTCATTTTGTAATAAAAATTGTTTCTTTATTATTATTATTATTATCATTAGGTTCCTTCTAACAGCCTCAGCCCCCAAGGAATTGATTATAAAAGTATTTTGATTTTTTGACTTGTATTCCAAACCACCACTAAAAAACGCAAACCCAAACTTACGAACATTATTTACAGCCATTTTCACTGCTGCAAGCATACCCGGGTTCACTTCATCCGAACATGACTCGCATGATTCAAGCACGATTCGCTTAGATCCCAAAACGGTGAACTGAAAATTTGCATGTCTTCTTGGTGGAGTTTTGTATTTCAGCTAGTTTGCATTTCTCTGTCTCATTTTATACGCAAATTTCCCTCATCGTTTTCTGGTTTTGAATGACCATGACAAGCGAAATTGCGTAACGTATCTGGCGAATCACATTTGAAAACTCCTGGGCTGGACAGCGCAACTACTGATGTTTGGTAGTCAACCGTAAAGAGTGACAGCAAACACTGAACGATGTGATAGTAGAATAGGGTTCGTAGGGTCATGGTAAACCTGGAAAATCATGGAATTTTAGAATTTGATTTTCTAGGCCTGGAAAGTCGTGGAAATTAAGCATTTGTCATGGAAGTCATAGAAAATGAAGTTTATTCTACAAAATAAATTTAGCAGTTGCCCTTTCTGTGAATAAAAACAAAATTAATAGGTCATAAACTGTATCTACTTTGGCTTTTTTGTAAACAAAAGGCCAAGAAATGATTTAGGTCATGGAAAACGTGTAAGGGTCATGGAAAAGGCCCTGGAAAGTTCTGGAATTTCAAAGCCTTAACAGGGTAAGAACCCTGTAGACGAATTTTTAAAATCTTCATTCTTTCAAGCTCAGTTGACCTCAGTTTCTTAGCCACGGCCTCATCGCTTGCTGGCTTGACCTTCTGCAGCAGGAAACCAGGGTATGCAGAGGAGTTATTGTAACTGGTAACAGGTCCGGGAGGGAAGGAAGTCTCTACTGAGAATGTAAAAGTTCTCTTGAGAACGGCCGAGAAAATGACAATTTATGAAGGCACCATTTCGAACTAAGTCTCCGGTTCCCTGATACAAGTTTCAGCTTTCTAAATCAACGTACCTCTTGAGAAGACACTCCTGTCATGGCCAATATTGTCCTAATATTCAATTATAAATGGCTGCAGATTTTCCTTGTTATAGCTCTGTGCCAATTCATCCAGCTAACCTAGTGTTGAGGTCCATGCATACAGTTTCCGTTTAAATCTCTCCTTCAAAATATAGTCTCCCATATAAATTCATTTATCAAAAGAATATTACTTTAGCTAACCAGAAGAAAAGAGTCAGAAAAGGCGCAAACTTCCATCAAGTTAAATATTTCTTCCACTGCTCAGGGTAGTCATCAAATAAATCTTAACTTGTCACATGATTCTAAAATTAACCCAGGTGCTATCCGCTATAAAAGCCAATTTATCGACGATATTCTTTCAGTTCGCCGTAGGAGAGTTTCCGCACTTGTACACTTCTCAGAACCAGAGTTATTCGTAATGTGGCTCTTTTTGCGTCAGGTGGTTTTATAGACCTTTATAGTTTGACAGCTGGTAGAATTAAAACGCGGCGTCTTCATTTCTTCGTACGATGCGGATGTGTTACGTTTGCAGTTTGGCCTGTTGGGAATATGTTTGACTCAGTCGTGTTTTCAATATATCCAATCACAAGAACTTTTTACACAAATTAGTTTAGTTACCTTTTGTAAGACTAAGTCTGTTTGCAAACTTCGGAACTACCCTTGTTTAACAAGTCTATCGGCTTCTATAGCGATTTTAACTCGTTGAGCGCTTGGCTGCTTGCGTGAAGCGAGTTTTCACACCACTTTGGTTTAATAACTATTACTTGGTTTCCTGCTAGATGAAAATGAATATCCGGGTCGTAAAAGAGGCCAAAAAAATGACAGAAAAAAGCAGTTATGTTTATTAACGATAAATTAGAACGCAAGTACACTTAGCAGACCGTTAGACCCGTCTTTGAATATTGCGCAATTAATTACATGAAGTCGTCATATCAGTAGCTGGGATGAGAGAAGGGCGTCACATCAATGTGTTAAAACACGCGCCCAAAATATCTCGCTTGACTTATTCTAAAGCCAAGAAAACCTTCTATTTTGAAACGGATTTTAGAACCACAAAACCCCACAAAATGAAACGGAAAGGCGGCGAAAGAATTGGGTAATCGATGTTAACGCTATTCATTGTCCATAAGGCAAACGCTTCATTGCGAAAAATCCCCGTTTTGTGACGTCATTTCTGCGTCAAAACCCCTATGTCCTCGGCAGCTGACGTCACCCTACTCACCAGACTGCGCTCTGTCAAGTTGTACTGATTTCCCATGAAGCTTTGCGTGTGTCCACACCCTGCCTTGATTTGTCATAAGTTGAGCGGTCGTGTTGCTGTGTCTATAGATCCATACTTGCCTGCTTTCATCTTCGAAAAAAGAAACTTTTTATTTGGTGGTACGACGGGGGCGTTTTCCTCGTTCTGGAGTCGCACTTCTGTGCGATGGGGTGTTTCGGCAACAACATTACCGATGAGGAGCAAGAAACGCATCGGAGACAGAAAAATACGAACAAAAAGATCGAAAAGCAGTTGAGAGATGACAAGATTGCTTACCGAGCTACCCATCGCCTCCTTCTACTTGGTAACGATTTCTCGTCGTGTATGGCTGTATTGTTGAGGTTTAAAGGTGGTTGAGTTTGGTTTTGATCGAATGAGTAATAAGTGTTATTTCTAACCTCCAAGGGGCTGGAGAATCAGGGAAAAGCACCATCGTCAAACAGATGAGGATCTTACACGATGCACACGGTTTTACGGAACAGTGAGTGTTCTGTCAGTCTTGTTTAGCATACAAATTATTAAGAGTGAGGAAGGCAGGCCACGATCGAACAAGAATTATTTAGAATGGACGTCTTGTGTTAATCTGCGTCTTTGCTTCATTTCTCGTAGGGAAAAGAGGCAAAAAATAGAGGATATAAAGAAGAATATTAGAGATGCTATATTGGTAAGACTAGCCTATTTACAATCTACCACCCACATTTAGCTCGCGATTCGTTGCGATTTCACAGCTTTTTTCGATTCCTTTCGCTTGGGTTTTTTATAAGATATATTATTCTTGTTTCTTAGACCATTACAGGGGCTATGTCGACGCTAACTCCGCCGGTGAAGTTAGCGAACCCCAATAACCAGTTTAGAATCGACTACCTTCACGAAGTAGCCACGACGCCAGACTTCGACTATCCCCCGGTAAGACCAGATGATATTTTGCTATAATCGTTATCTTTAGCATTTTAGTTTCACTGTAAACGAACGAGGAAGGCATCGAAAGTAAATCAAGCGAGATCAGGTTTTCAGGCGAGCGGTTTCGTTCATAGTTTAATACACATTTCTAATTATGGAAACCAGAAGCTTGGGCTGAGGGCAGGCGAACGCTTTGAACAAACAAAAAATGTGTTTTCGTCTTGTGCTACCTTTCGTTTCCCGGATTTTTGTAACTTTTCACTGTTCTTATTTCCTAGGAGTTCTATGAACACACGAAAATCTTATGGCAAGATGCAGGAGTTCTCGAATGCTTCGAACGATCGAACGAGTATCAACTTATCGACTGTGCGCAATAGTAAGTGTATTTATTATAACATCTTTGGAGCTTTTTTACATGGTCAGGACATCGAAATAATCCGTTGTTCTGCCTTCTCGATGATCTACGTGCATCATAAGTGTATTTTCTCGCTTCATATGGTAGAAAATACGCTTGTTGAGGTATTTTTGTAGCTTTAATCGAGTGGTGTCGTAGCCATGGGTTTTGAAACATGGCAGAATGTTTACAAACTAAGTAGCCCGACAAAATGGCTGGAAAAGAATTATTATTCGTGGTCATAGTGCTTCTTTGATGTTATTTTCTACTCATGATGAATACTTCCCTTGAATTTCGTGTAAGCACCTTCGTCAAGGATTATTTATTTTCTAGCGGTTTTTGTAAGCGATAAAATCATGATTTTACGTTCGAAAACCTCTGTCACGCTGTTGTGAACTGTTGTTTGTATGAAGCCATATGCGAGCGAAGACTGTTGCCTTACTTAAGCTTATGTTTTATGTCCGGTACGGTTCGTGTCGTATATTTTTTATCCATAATGGTTTTTATGCCATTAAAGCGGTTGATAAACGGTTTCGGAGCTATTCTTGGTGGCCGGGCTGTCAAATGATAAACTAAAGGATAATGAAAGAAAATTTCTGATGAGATGTACTCCAGTACGCGAAGAAACATTGTGCTTTCTATACTACATCTAGATATAATGATACACGCGCTTCCAGTTTTATTTGAAATACGGCTAGAAATTTTTATTTTAGTTTCTTGTACGTATTCTGTGCGTATGTGATGAAAAAATCTAAGAAGTACAGTGTGTTTGTTCTGAAATTGGGAACCTTTTCTCAGCCAGCTTTATTTTGTTTTGAATTGGTTTCCATGCAAAAGCTACGAAAGCTCAAGGGTATAGAAACTAAGTATTGCGAATTTAATGCGATGGTTTTTGTTTCTGATAAAAAACATATAATCTTGCTGGCCAAATGACCGTTGTGCAGAGGATAAGAGCAGTATTGAAGTACCATGTGATAACTGCACGATCGAACACGACGACCCGAGTGTTTTTATGTCGATTTCGTGTCATCAGTGGCTTCGAAATCTTGCATTTTGAGCGGATCTTTGCATGCTGTGTCCGTGATAATTGTAAGGGTGGCGTGTTGGAACTGTAAAACCCACCTTAAAATCTCTAAAAAGCTGAACATTTATAGTACGCCAAGTGACCAGACACGAGAAGAAGAATTTTTGCCGAATATGGATCACTGCCTGTAGGAAAGCTGGCTCGTGTTATTCCTATTTTTAGATCAAATACTCAGACTTGAGCATATTTTAGTGGTTTCGAATGGTATGATTTTTGTAGCTGTTTGACCTCTAGACTGTATTTTCTTTTGAACACAGCAAAGCATGGAGAATTTTGGAGGCTTAATTCTAAGCACTATTACTCAATAGTGTGAAATACTCAGGGCCTTGACTGCCTTGCACATAGACATCTGCATGTTTCAAGTTTTATCATCATCTAGTTTTGTTCTTTTTGTTTAGAACTATTATTCTTTTGTGTTTAATGCTTCCCCTTTCCAAAAAACAGAAGGGCCAAGTTTTGGCCATACCCAAGGTTTTTAGTGCAAATTTGTGGAAAGACAGAGATGAGGGAATCCTAATACATTGTAATTTCAATATTATTCATGTCTTTGCAGTAACATTTAAGTATGGACAGTATTTCCTGCAATGGTTGATTCAGCATTTGTGGAACAAAAATTATAACTCTGTTTTGAACTTTTTCTATTGGTGTAAACATTAAGCTTTTTATACTTTGTAAGTTAGTTGTACAATATTTTCCTCAAGACTGAAATAGCATTGGTCAGACCAAAAAAATACATGTTTTTTTGTTTTAGTTTTGGCCATCTGCAAGTTTTTTACATCTTTTAGTTGTGTGGATCAAAATAGCACATGCCTTGTCAAGTTTCTCTGTCATATTTATTGATCAACATTAATATTTATACTTTGGACATCAAGCTTATTTATTTGTTTGTTTGTTTCTTTGTCATCCTTTAACAAAATTTGCTGATGGTAGCTGATTCTGTTATCGCAATTTTTAACCCAAGTTTGATTTACCAGTTAGTTAGAAATTTTAATGTTCCAGCATTAATATCATGTGTAATGCTTGGATCTTGATCTTTCCTTTTCTTTTCTGTCTAAATGTGCAACTCATTCTGTAAGTGCGACAGGGAAGCTTGTGAACAATGTTGTCATGTCTGGTTTTACAATTTGCAGGAATTGTTTTTTTCTGGCGAACATCTCCCAGTTTGAAATTTCCTTCTGGAGAAATTTAGTTCAGTATTGATCTGATTGTAGCATGAGATCGACTAGGACAAGTAGAGGCAAATGTCAGACGATGGGCAAAATTAGCCCATAACTGATAAAATCTCAACTGTGATCAGATATAATTTATTACTACTTCAGTGTTTCTTTTATTTTTCACATCAGTTTGACAGTGAACACGTTGGTCACCATAGGGTACTTTTGCAGTTTGACATATTCTCACCGAGGGATTCAAGAATTGCTCTTTTTAAAGACTAATTCCATTGTAATTGTGTAGCATTTTTTCCTTTTGACATTTTGTCAGCGTCAATTACTGCAGTTCGGGACAAGTAGTTTTAGTTTTGGCCACAGGAACAGACCAAAGTTGCAAGATAGCGGATGCTTTGAGATAACCATATTTGATTCAGTTATTATGTAACGATTGAAAAATAGAATTAAGACGATTTCCGCTCAACGTTCGAGCAGTAAGTGCAAAAATTAAGTTACCAAAAAAATACTTGCAGCACTGTCACATTTTGAGAACAGATAAGAAGAACTTATCATTACTTTTGTTCCCAAGCTGACCCCGCGAGAGAGAATTGGATTTGAAGTTATCCATATTTCAATTAAAAAGACGCTTCATGTCAGTTCAAAACAAAATTGCGCGAGATTTGAAATTAATTTTCTTGAGAATGCTTGAGAATTTCATCGCGGGGTCACTTGGGCAAGTGAACGAGAGTGAGATGTTTCAAATAGCATTTAAAATGTTACCGTGCTATAAGTAGTTTTTTGGTAAATATTTTTTGCACTTATTGCTCGAACGTTGAGCGGAATCCGTCTTAAGTAACTATCAGGAAATGGGTTCCCGTTTGAGATGGCGACAGATTGATTCAGTACAAGTGGACCTCAGTGTAGTGGGATCTACTGTAGTTCTTTTTGCTTTTGATGGTACTATGGAAAAATCTCACCCTTAACTAAATGGTCAAACACTAATCCACCAGAGTTTTGCAAGGATTTTATGGGGATTATGGGGGGGGGGGTCTGACTCTACTGAGTAATTTAAGAATGTGACAAGTGTCTGTCTGCCTGGCATGTGTATGTGTGGTTGAGTTTTTAGGTCATGGTACAATAAATTCCAGTTTGAAGTTCACCAAGACCGCTGAATTTAAAAGTACTAAATTTGCACATTTACATACAGTAAGATATGCACAAATACCAGCAGGAAAGTGATGAATGCTTAAAAAGCAATATACAGGGTCGTGAACAGTTCATCTTCTCATGGTATTTGTGAATGTTTTACTTCAGTTTGAGACTAGCCCTGCACGAATTCGTCTTTGGTCTTTTTGTTCAGCAGTCTAGGTGGTCTTGAAACTGGACTAACATTGACTTTAAAATAATTATTGTTACAATGCAATGAAGTATACTGTATCTGCATTTGGACAGTTTTTGCCTATATAATTTGAGTCCCGTAAAAGTAAGGATAGCCCAAATATGGCATGTCCTGTATCAGAGTCCTTGTATAAATCAAATGCCACACTGATTAGTACATGTACTTTGCATGCTTCAATTTATACACAAGATGTCATGTTCTGAATTTTCCAGCCGTTGGTATCACAAAAGCGTGAAAGCTTTGTTTTGCATGACTTATTTGACTTATTCCTTTTTTCCTGATGGAACATAGGTCTTCCACTAGTACTCGCCATCTGACCCTATTTTGTGCAGTATCTTTTGCCTCACGGCACGTAAGCCCTCTCTCCTCCAACTCTGACATTCTCGTGCATCTCCAGGTGTGTCGGGGTCTCCCTGTCTTGCGCTTCCCCTGTGAGTTTCCAGCCAAGGGCCCTCTTGGCCACATGCCCATCTGGCCTCTTTAGCGTTGGGTTGTTTTCCAAACTGTTTTGCTAAAAAGCTGTAACATATTTGGTTTTCTCTTTCTTGCCAGCTTTTTGGACAGAGTTGACACAGTCAAGCAGGCTGACTACTTGCCAGTAGAACAGGTAACAAAAATAAAATCTTATTGCTTCTTTTTTCTTTTTAAACAAGAATCCCTGCCTGCGTTTCTTTTTACAAGCAGTTCAAGGGGCTGAATTAAAAAGTACTTGAAAAGTGGCCTTAGAATTTTGCTGTTGAACAGCATTTACTAAAACCGCTGAATAAAATAAGTTTTATGTATAAATATGGGTGAGTAAATGAGAACAAACTAGAGATCCTTTATTCTCATGCCCTGCATGGGGTAAGGGGCCCTTGGTTGTTTTTTAGTTGCTGTGAGCTACTGGACTATTTTTCCCCATTCCTGAAGACACCCTGGGTAAAAAAGTTTGCCTTTGCTGGTTAATTTTTTTGTGCTGACCTGGAGAGGTGAATGGTCAGGTGTCAAGATAAACAGCTACACTAGCAACGAAAAGTTTGAAGATGACTCATAGCGGTTTTCTCTAACAGGCGCCCTTCAAGGATTTCTTCCCAAGGGCCAAACGTGTTTTGGGTGGATGTCAATCATCTGTTTCTATGACAATTTTAAGAATAACAAAGAATTGTGTAAGTGTTTTCAAGAAAATGCGTGCTGAATGGAGAATGCAATTCGGCAGTAAATTTAACAAAGGGTGAAATAATGAAAAAAACTTGCGGGAGGTTTATACTAGCTTTGAGGATTTCATGTATTTGTAACTGACAGCAAAATAAACCAGACTCTGTATCACTTATTAATAAGTACCAAAACAAATTGCTCAGCAAAGGTTCTATCTGGCAAATTCATTGAATCGAGCATGGCTTCACAGCTGCATCCAAAATAGGCACAGCAAACTGGTTTTAATGAAAGTAAACTTAGGAAGCAAATTTGTATAAAACTGACCTTTGTTCTATTCAAAGAGTGCTCAAATCCACTGAATTACGTCTCTGAGTTGGCTGATCAATCACAATCAGCAACTGTCAGCTCGCCGTTCAAAACGTTTTGCTATCAGACCATCACAGGTAACCTCTTCTTTTTTGCCTCGTAGTTGGTCTCTGAGTAGTTCAGTCAAATTAAAAGTCTAACTTTACAGATTACTGATTGTATCATCAACAAATATTTGTAGCTGTAGTTCTGTCACAAAAATTTTAAGAATTGGCAGAGCACAACAGATTTGCAAAATTTATCCATGGCCCCAGACAGCATTGCATCACATATGACAATCAGCAACAGCCAAACAGTGCATGAGAATTCTCACAGTTACTGTAAAAATTGTCATAGAAACAGATGATTGATATCCACCAAAAACACATTTGGCCGTTGAGAAAAAATCCCTGAAGGAAGCGTGTTAGAGAAAACCACTACAAATACAAAAGACATGGGAGACATTCTTTGACATATGATCTCCTACTTATAGAAAATTAATGTTTCTGTTTCTTATGAAGGCTTTTGAAATTGACTTGAATCAACGTGAATTGAAGGGCAAAATAGTTTAGAAGAATGGAAATAAACACTAAAGGGAAAGTTAAGGAAGTTTTCTTTTTAAATACAAGGGCGTCTTATTTTATTTTTTTTTAATAAGATGTTTTATTCCATTTCACAACAAGGCTTTACAAATATTTATAAATATTTGTGAAGTTAAGGAAGTTAGTGCAACTGTGGATCTCTCATGTTATTATTATTTTATTATTATTATGCTATGTTGTGAAATAGTAGTATATTGACGATGCACAGGCCTTATAGCCTGAAATACACTAAACTGTACACCTAGAGACAATTCTGAAGGCAAGCGTGAACTTGCATTATCATACACACCATATTAAAAGATTGAAAATTTACACCAAGCAAAGAAAGCTCTTGTTTAAGTATAAATTTGGTTATAACTAAGGATGGGATTGAGAATTTGAGGTCAGGAATTGATATCATAGAATTAAACACCCCACTAAACAATATTATAGTTTTGTAAATAACACACTTAGAAGTTAACATGGCTCAAATTAATGCAAATTCCTTGGAAGGTTAATACTTTACATGGGTAATAATGTAAGTTCCTTTTGGGGTGACCTTCTTCAAAATGTAATCATGCCTTGATGTGAGCCTGTGAACCATTTGTTCTATATATTTCTTGTTACATTTTATCATATATAATCAGCAACATTTTTTTTTTCGGTAAACTTTGCTTGCAGGACCTGCTCAGGTGTCGTGTTTTGACATCGGGGATCATTGAGACAAGATTTCAAGTTGACAAAGTGAAGTTCCAGTAAGTTCTTTTTTTTTTTCAAACAAGTGTTACTTAATTGTTTCGTAAATTGCCCTTAAAATAGTTGTCAATGATAGAGTGGTAAAGGGATGATGTCACACAAAACTATTTCTATTGTTTCAGAAAATTTGGCCTCAATAGTTCACATGATTGTTTTGGATTTTTTACTGGTTTAGTTGTTGCATCATGAACCAGTGGTAAAATGAAGACTTTGTATCGAAAATTTTGAAGAGTTGGTTATCTCTGCATCAAAAGACTCAGTTGACAGAGAATTTTGTTTGTACTCAAATGAAGGTACCCAGAATATGATAAATAGGCTTTCAGCACTAAAACACAAAATCCAGAATATGATGATGTCTCACTTTACCACTCTGTTGCATTGCATTTTACAGCATTTAATTGCCAAGAATACCATTGGCAAATAGTTCTTTGTTAACCATTTCATTGTGGGGGTCAAAGGTTCAGGCGTTAAGTGGCTCTACCATTGTAGATTGTTGACGAAACCTTAATTATGACTTTTTAAATGGGCTTTGTCACAGGGATTTTCACGTTTTCGTTGCTAAATTCAAATGAAATACCTTTTCTCGTACTCCTGGCTTGAAAACCAGCTTGTTTTATGCATTTTTCATTTCACTCCTTCGTGTCCAAAAGTAATTATGTGATCACAGTTTTCTTTGCTGCAAGATAACCAAAAGCTGGTTTGAACTTGTAGCAAATGACTTTCAATTTATAGTGGCCTCTCATGTTCTGAGATAATACCTTCTCAAGTTAATGTCTGTTACTAGTACAAGGTAAAATGATTTCCAGAAAGGGCATTTGACGTAACTTCAAATTGAAATTTGTTTGTCAGAAGTTCAACATTCTTGTAGCCACCAAAGTTGTGATCAAGAGTTTTTTTAATGCAGAGTAAAACCAGTAGTGTTGCACACCGACTGATTTTCTACCCATTTCAAAGGACATCTAGGATGTGTAACATTATGAACCCTGTCAATTTTAAATGATGGGTCCCCCAATTATTTATCACCATTGCATTTTTGCAATTGGGTAAAGGGAACACAATAGATGTGAGGATTTAAAATGTCTTTCATGTGGAGGTCAGAAAAGGTTTGGATCAAATTCTAGATGCCTTGGTGTAAAGTTCAGTGTACTAAACATCAGGGGTTGGATTCACGAGGCCCTTCTAAGATAAGATGTGTCCTATGTATTGTTGGAAAACATAAGCCTATTTCTAAGAAACAATTTTAGGGATTCATCTTGACTTAGGACAGCTTTGTGAATCCTGCCCCAGGTGATTATGCCTCACACAGTTATACCTCATTGTTCCCAAATATAGTACACAGAAGATTTTGGTAACTGAATGAATGTGTTTGTCTCTGTAGTATGTTTGATGTGGGTGGCCAGAGAGACGAAAGAAGGAAATGGATACAGTGTTTTAATGGTACACATACTTTTAGTATTGATAAAGTGGTTTGTGATTGGCTGTCAAAAAGTGATAGGTGTTTGCTTCATGTATTTGCTGAGCTTTGGAATCGTGTAAGTTTTGTTTGCTTGCTGGAATTCCTAGATTGTAATGTTTTCCTGGAAAATCCTGTAATTTTGCACTAAATCCTCTGGGAAAAGTGAGATAAGGTTTTGGCACTGTCAAATTAATCTGTTTTGAAAATATGCTGTAAAATCCTAGATGTAACCCACCTTTTTATAGGCCCACCAGTTTGGTGACAAAACACTCTGGTGTTTGGGTAATGATTAATGGAATTCTCGATTATTCATGATTATGACCCTGCAATTTAATTCGCAACCCCTTGATTCCACAATTTAATTTACCGTTTAATTGGTAATTTAACCCATTTAGGCAGTCGTCAACATTTATTAATTGAGCTTGCTTCAGAATCATATTTACCTTTTGTCATCTCTGTTGTGAAAATCTCAAAAAACATTTTGAAAGTGGGGTAGTTATCCATATGGTGTAGAAACATGCACCTTTCTACTACCCTTCAAAATCATCCAGTCAGGCAATTTCACATGTACAACTGCACTCATGTTTTCAATGAAGGGTGAAATGCCAAAATTAGTGATTCCCATGTCTCAAGTATGAAAATGTTATGGATTTCTCCTTCAAGACAACATTACTGGTGAAACAAACACAGTTTGTGGAATTTGTTTTACACTGTTAAGGTATATAACTTGGACAACATCACAACCAAAACGAAGTGTCAAGTACTCCAGACAATGGTACAGTTAGGTAATCTACTTGAAACATGAATTTGAAAGGCAATACCAGTAATTGAAATTGTAATTGAATCAGAGGGAGCATGAATCATTACACCCCTATGTTTCAGTTACACCTTCTCCTAGATTATAAGCATACTTCTTCTCCTAATGGCAAGTTTTTAGATAAAGTCACACTAAATTAGCTAAAGTAATGAATGGCTCATTACTATAATTTTTTTTGTGGTTTCCAAGCAAAAATCCATTAAAGTTGCATAATCCCAGGGCTTTTAACCAGGATTTTGTAGTCAAGCAGGAGTGCCTTTTTTCCAGTTTAAGTTTAGAAGGATGTGTTCTCTACAGTCCACACACTAAAACTGTTTGCATGCATTTTCCTTCTCTTTTGGTCATTTACCGTAATTGCTAGGTGTGTGAGTTTGGGTTTGGTTTAACAGTTGGAGTCTGTTGGATACTCAGTATCTGATTACATTTTCTGACTATGATTGCAGATGTTACAGCAATAATATTTGTGGTTGCATGCAGTAGTTACAATTTGGTACTAAGAGAAGATCCTAGCCAGGTGAGTCTTGTTAACATCAGAGCTCCTAAACATTCAAAAGCAATTTGACATCTAGGTAATTTCAGTCCTCCACACACTATAATAGTATTGACAAGAGAATGAATGAATGACTGAATGAATGAATGACTGACTGACTGACTGACTGACTGACTGACTGACTGACTGACTGACTGACTGACTGACTGACTGACTGACTGACTGACTGACTGACTGACTGACTGACTGACTGACTGACTGACTGACTGACTGACTGACTGACTGACTGACTGACGGACTGACTGACTGACTGATGGACTGATGGACTGAATGAATGAATGAATGACTGAATGAATGAATGAATGAATGAATGAGTGAATGAATGTGGGTGAGTGAAGGAAGGAAGGAAGGAAGGAATGAAGGAATAATATTAGAATGATAATATTAAAGACAAAATGAAAAAAGAGAGAAAAGAAAAGATGTTGGCTACAGAAAGCAAACACCATTCCTTTCTGATTATCTACAAACCTTTGCATCTTCTGGGGTAATGCCAGCGTGACACAAGAGCAAATACAGTACTGGTAAAATGTAAGTTGACAGTCTCGATTCCAGCATCTCGAAACTCGAGACGTTTTGAGATGCAAAAATAACTGAGAAAACGATTTATTTCTCAAAGGAGTAATAATAGCCATTCGCACTGCCACCAACTTCAAGTGTTTCACATCGACCCTCAGGGCATACAATGTCAGTTGTGTATATGTTGTAGTTCAGTTTTAACCTGGGTTCAATTTTTACTTTTCTTTGTTTTTTTTTTTTAATGTTAATATATGCTAATGAATATGAAACAAAAGAAAATAAAAACTGAACCAAGGATAAAATTGAACTACCACATATACAACGTAACTTATATGAAACACGAACGAAAAATCTTAAAATTTAATAAATTGAGTTCGTATGGTATATTTTGTGAATATGCCTCGAATTTTCTCTCACCTACACACTGACAGAAATCCATCTTTGAAAGATAGTGAGCAAGACTGAAAAGCAAATAAAGAACTACATCTACATAGTTTATATCACACCTTCAACAGCACGTGCATATGAAATACACATAAGCATATCAAACCCATCACTGTAAAATCTTTTTTTTTACTGCAAAAACTTTATTTTTGGTTTATCATAGTATGGGTGCATTATAATAATCTATTACTTTACAGTAACATTACATTACATTATAATATATTCCAATACAGTACATTACTTTACATTACATTACATTACAATAATGACTTGCGATGCTTACAACTTGGCTCTTGTTATTTTTCCTTATACATGTGCAAGAGAACCACAAACTAGGTACATTGTAGATGTACATTTCCAGAAAGAAAGAAAAAAGTTTGAAAAATTTTTTTCACCTTCACCCTCGTGAAAGACTGATCTTGCGACGGGGAGGGGGGGGGGGTGGGTTGGGGTAGAAACAGAGAGGTTTGAGAGGTGGGTCATGAGGGGTCCGAGCGATCTTTGTTTCAGCACATTCTTAGAAAGTGTTGAGTGTTCGCAAACAACTATTAATCTATAAGTTAAAATTAGAAGTTGGTGACCGAAACTTTGTAAGCTAATGTAAATCTATAGTACTGTCAAGTTGCAAAGCCCTTCAAAGCAGTGTACACGGAGCTGTGTTCGTTTATTTTGAATGGAAGCTTTTGCGGAACTACATGAAAAATACAAAGAAGCTGTCCAAAAAAAAACAGTCATGAATGAAACTGGTATAAAATATCACAGTTTGGAAGTTTACAGTATACACCTTGTGATGTCTTCAGCAATAAATAAGAATTGATTTATTTGTTAATTTGCATACCTCAAACCTTCACATCAATACGTACATGTAACACAACATTGCTTTTAATGCAACCTTGGCCTCTTGACAGAAGTTTTGCCTTTCTGTTTCACCTATAAACGTAAATTCTTAAATAATTGAAAATTTAGGATTGCTTAATCAGCGCTTGTCACTACACACTGAGCCCGTGAATTGCATACACCGAATTCACAAATGGCGGCTGACCTGGGGCAAGTGAGCGGCCGAGCATGAAATCGAGGCTTATTAGGATAGTCGCCAAAGAAAAACATGAAAACATGATTGTTTCGTATGTGGTTTTGTGCCTACTGAGGACAATATCCTGTCCCTGGATCCTCTTTAGATGGAAGAAATCTATCGGAGCTGATCATGAAAAATTACGAGTTAAATTTATTGGCTTCTTATGCTACAGTTGTCTCACTTAATTTCATCTTGTTAGCAGTAAGCTTGTATCGTTTGATCTATCTGTTGATTCGATGTTCATCGTGTTGTTTTTAATTTCTCACATGACATAATCTATGCTTATCCCTTGGTGTTTCTGAATGCTTTAGAGTTGAAGGCTACACCAGCCGAGGAAAGGATTGTTTTCTTATTTACTGGTATCCCAATACAATTTATTGTACACAAACTGAAAACGTGCCAATCTATCTCTCTGCAAGGATGACTGGTGTCTCAACATGTAGACTTTGTAAATCTTCGAGCACTTTTTTTCAGGACAAACATGTTGATTACCGTGTCATAAAGTTGATCTATTCTTTGAGTGAAAAAATGCGAAATAAAATTGCCAAATGTCTCTCATGGGATCTTTTCCGCAATGCAGACATACAACCACAGAAATTATTCTTCCATTTGAGAGTTCTCCGTCGATTCTCTTGCTGAGATTAGCATGGAGTTCCTTTAGTTATTTTTCTCCTTGTATAAAGAGTTAACATCCCAACATTTTTGACTGAAAGCCCATATATTAAAACCGTTTCCCCCTGGGTTTACATGTATCAGCATTCACTGAATGGCGAGCAAGATTGCGAACCCAATATAAAACGAAATAAGATCAAATCCGCAAATTATCTATGCAAACTTGCGTGACTTTAACTTGGCATTCTCCCACTTAATTTCGGCGTGAGCATTTCCCAGTTTGATCTAAGTGTTTTGTAGTCGTTCTTTTAAAAATGATTCTTCCTCATTTACTCAAACAATTTCCTTTTGAGTTTGTATGAAGAGCTGGAAGTTTTTATGACAGATACTTACATACCGCTATAGAAATTACTCCCGCTGTCTGTAAAAATGTCGAAATTTGCAATCTATACTTTCGCTACTACAAGGCAGGACAGAATGCTCATTTTCTCAAGGATTGCTAATTTTTAGCCAATGACATCACATTGTCATATGGCTACTGTCACAGCCTAAAAATCAACGATATACATCTGTCTTAGTTTACGGTCTGTGAGGCTGGGGGGATATTCTGTGAGACGATGGGTGGGGGTGTGCACCGGGACAATGAAACCCTTACCTTGTCAGCGGCACATACCCTTACAGCTCATACTATGGGAGTACCCCTGGGCTTTGAAGTGTTTTGCATTGATGAGTCTCGATCAACAGGAACTATTTAATTTTCCTTCGAATGCGCTGTTTTGTATACTTGAGGTCTGACAGGATTTTATTTGCACTGTAGTCCTGCATTTACTTAGCCGTGGTACAAACTTCCACAACAACAAAAACATCAGAAATTATGCACAGGACGTGTACGGACTCATCAATTTCAGATTTCATACTTAAAAGTATGAACGTCATGGCCACAATGAACCAACTCGACTTGTTTCGCGAATTTCTATGCACTTGCCTAAGGGGGCCTGAGATGTTATGGTGGGACTTACCGGAGGTGTAAAAACCCATAGGTTGTCAGGATAAATTTCACCTTATTGTGAAAAAAAAAAAACGTCATTGGCTCTGCACGCATTGCGTGCCTATGTTTAGTTTAGGTTTCCAGTAGTATCGATGTTTTTTCTGCCTGAGCAGAAAAAAATTGAAAACTGCGAGGGGGTTTATTTAATTCTGTAACCATTGCCCTCAAGGTTTGGATCCTTTGAAAAGCAAAATTATCAGACTCTTTTCTCATAAGGGTACACGCTTCCTTTTGGATTACAACAAGGAGCACAGCATAAACATTACGACCTGGATCGTGGACTCATCCTGAATGAAATCTGTAACCAGGAAGGTTGTTATTACAGAATTTTGAACTAATTTCTGTGCAGTTTGCATACATTTGCAGTGAAATTATTTTTTGTTTATCCTAATAAGCCTCGTTTTGGTGTTAGTACCAGAATTATTACGGCAATTTCCGTAACATTTTAAACTTATAGTGGACATTTTACCCTATAATGAGGAAAGGAGCAGCGAATTCTAAATGCATGTGTTTTATCACATAAAACTGCGACGCTTGCACCTCATTTTTTGACACACTTGGACTGGTAAACAACACGTATAACACTCGCGAGTTTGGTCAATTCATCTGATTTATTTCTCGAGAGGTCACTTAAGCGACATACTCATTAGTTTCTGGGCTCTAAACTCTGTTCCCTATTCTTGACTATAGACTCAATTCTCTAAATCTTTGATGATAATTGAGTCTCGAGTTTCAAGGATTGAGACACGAGGGACTGTCAGCCTACATTTGACTGGTACTGTAGCTCATTTTGTGTTTAAAACAACAAATCAATAATCTGTTTTATCCAGCCACCCAGTTCTCACAAGCAGTCAACCTTTCTTAGCTGAATATAACAAAAACTTGAATTGTTGACTCCCGGTAGCTCGAACCCTCAGTAACTGGAACCGCCCATTAACTCGAATTAAATGATTTTTCCCTTCTGATCACTTTCTTTATAATTTTACCCTTGATAATGTGAACCTTTTTTTTTTATTTCCCTTGATGGTTCAAGTTATCAAGAGTCAACTGTAATTGATGTTAATAATATCTATTTGTTTTACAGAACCGGTTGAAGGAATCTCTTGAATTGTTCAAAAGTATTTGGAATAACAGGTTTGTGACTTTATTTTTATTGACACAGGCTATTGACTTTTGGCCATGTTGTTTAGCATGTCTCAACGTCTGTTGTGATACGTTTGCTTTGCTAGTAGAGTAGTTATGATTACCCCCTGTTAATACAACCATGTTGAATTTACCACCACTTTTTTGTGGCACAATGAAAAATTTCTTTGCTTCCATGGTAGTTTAGGATTAGTGCAGAAAAGAGGCAAAATTGACTGTATTTAATCATTTTTGCTTAGCATTGCATTATATTAATTGGAATGGTGACTTGCTTTCGCATTAATAATGTTGCTGCTTATTTATTTGAATTAAACCACTATCTGTCCGTAGTGGGATAGGCATTACTTCTCCAACCAACTTAAAGCCATCCTCAGAGACCCAAGGGCAGATAGTTGGGGCGAGAGGCAGATGAAATGGGCGAAATCGGTGCGAGCAGAAGCCTGGTGCGAGGGAAAGTTTACAAGACGGGCGGGAACAGCCCCTGGGAGGATACCTTTAACGGACCAGTTCAAGGGCCCATTTGCGTTCTTGCCCTTATTGAGCACAAATTTTGAGGCATTGTATTTTTTGTACCCAATCAGCAAACAAGTAAACAAGCAAAGAAAGTGAACAAAAATCATAGTACATAGCATTGATAAATTATGTTAAAACCAGTCCATAGGCCAACATAATGTGATTCCAAGCAAAGGGAAAAAAGTCAGCAAAATGGTCACTTGTGTCCTTTTCCACTCAGCCCTTCAGTTGTTATGTACGTCACAAAAATCGTGAAGGTTTCTTTCTAAAGCAACAATTCTTTCATCCATCTGCTATGACCACCCAAAAGACATATCTGTAAGCCCTGAGGGCTGCTACAATTTTAGTCAATAGAGTAAATTTAGTTTGCTTTTCGACTCAATTTATGTTGATATTTCACATGACTGTACATAGCTATAATAGATAAATCAACCAAAACATTACACAATTAACTAAACAACAACACCATCATACAACCATACATGTGCGGTGGCCTTCTTTCAGTTGGTGCAAATCAGTTGAATCTACGTACAGTGACTTGCTAATTTAACACCAAGGAAGTACAGTACAAAATGTATGCAGTTGCAAAAACAGCAGTTGATAAATTAGTCCATGATATGACTGTGTTTTTGATGAAAAGGAGTTGTAGTATATGTGAAGTTTGAATTTTGTGTTGTGTTTGCTCTAAACTGGTGTTTTTAAAACTCATTTCTTTCTCTACAGATGGCTGAGAACAATCTCAGTAATATTGTTTCTTAACAAGCAAGACTTGTTAAAAGAGAAGGTGCGGGCTGGAAAGTCCAAGATTGAGGACTATTTCCCGGACTTTGCTCGTTACAGAACTCCTCCTGATGGTAAGATACAGACATAAAAATAAATGATTGGCATTTAATTTTTTAGATTTCTTCCAGCTGGGAATTGCTTGAAGTTTGTAAGCCTGTACCTAACAAGGCTACAGCATTTTGCATCGAAACCTACAATTTTGAAGAAATTACAGAAAGTTGTGGTCACCACGTTCCCTACCAACTCAACTCAATCCTTTGATTGTGTTGCAAAGAAAAGTTGTGGCCATATCATCCTTGGAGATCCTGTGGTAGATACATGTAGTCAGAGCAAAGGAATGTCAAAACAGCCAAAAAAAATGAAAGAGAAATTGGCAAAGAAAAGCGAGGGAAATTTTTTGGCCTTTTTCGACTGTTTACCCACTGGGTCTCTCAGGATTTGTTCGTAGCTATGAGCAGACTCTTTGAAATTATTGTTTTGCAGCATCTGCAGTGTTGTTACAGCACAAAAACAAGGCTGCCTGCATAATTTTGGGGAAAAATGTTTTGGCTCAAGTCTCACCTACAGAAAGCTTTCCAAGTGCTGATCATTTTCATTGTGTCACCAGTTTTTTAACTGGTGAGACCTTGCCCTGTTTGCTACAGAATTAAGCATGAATTCGGTTTAATACAACCACCAATGGGCCAAAAATATGTGATCATGTAAAAAGGTTTTCAAACAAACTGTATTTTCATCAGTGTAACCAAGGCCCAGTTGATATGCCTTACCATATTACACATGCACTGCACAAAATACAAATAAGTTTGACTTTAAAATATTTTACAAGGAAGCACCCATCATGCCCGTCACATAAAACACATGAGAAGTTGACTTAGACAGTCTACCTAATGCAGTCACATTCAAGCTGTTTCAGATGGCTTACTTGTGTTAAATCCAATTCACTGATTGTAGACTGCTAGCACTCCCTTTCTGGATAGTCGAGAGGACGCAAAAATAGCTGCTATCAACAGCACTGCGAGATTAGAACGAGGAGAAAAACAAGAGAAGATATGTTCGCTCCAGGTTTTGGCTTTTTCACATGACTATTTCAGGCACCCTCTCGACTATCCAGAAAGAGACTTTTAGCAGTCTACACTGATTGCTTTTTTGGATTGGGTACGCTAAATGCTTGCCTGGTCATGCCACTGGGCCTAAGTCAAACACAAGCTTTGTTTTATGAAAAATACCTTATAGTAATTTGTGTATTAGGTTTGTTTGTGTTGCAGTCACTCTGTTGTCATTTCATCCTGCAAGATTTACAGTACCTTAGATTTTACTTTACCCAACTGATTCAGACTACATACACTGTTAAAGGTTGATGAAAGAATTCTGTTCATTTTTCATTGTTTGTTATTAACAAAATCAACTTGTAAAAAAGGAAAGTCCAGCAGTTTTAAAAATCATGTCGTTAACAAGTCAGTGCTCCTCAACATTAGTTTCCCTGAACAACAGATGAAGAGCTTCCTGGAAGAGGAAGTCGGTGGTTTTCACTTGAAATCAAAATTACTTCCAAGTTAGCTCTACTTCTGCATACAAACCGTTAGTCGTGTACGAAATTAGATCCATGTTTATTTGTTGACTTGAAGGCGTTAATTTGATTAATGAGCGTTTTACGTTTCCTTAGACCAAACACTTAAAAAAGAGGACAAAATGCTTGGTAGCAAAGAAATGTCATGCTTGGCTTTTCACTCTTCAGCTTTTTGCAAGTATTCGTAAGCTAAGTCCTCAAATTTAAGCCTTCAATTCAAACTTTCAAGCACAAAATCATCACCTACGACTTTCAAAACGTTGATCAAGGTGGGACTGTGTGTAATTTGCCTAACTGACCACTTTTCTTCTAGTTTATGTTGTTGACATGGTTTGTTTGTTACAGCCACGGCAGAGCCTGGGGATGAGGAATCAGTGACAAGAGCTAAATATTTTATTCGTGATGAATTCCTTGTAAGTATAGTTTTGTTAGACTGTTTTTCTGTCTGAGGGTTGAAAGAACCCACAGTGTTGCCAGATTTCGTAGCATGAACTGGACAAACTCAAAATCACAACAGGTTTTAAGCAAAATCCTTGCCACTTAGCCTGTCAAGAGAGTTAGCATGGGGATCATAAAATCAGTGTGGCTTTGTAGTCTATCTAGTGTTGACTCTCCCAGGATCTCTGATGTTCATGACAGTTTTTGATGAGTTTCAGTTTTTTAGAAAACTTATTGAACATGTTCAAATGCCTGTTATCCACCAAGACCAGTAAACAGACAATGTAGTAAAGAAATTCATGGCTCAGGTCAAATTCTGAATCCTGCAATCTGCTGTAATAAAAATGACGTATCTAAATTTTCATTGATGAAAGATTAAAATGTTAAAAAGCTAGTTTTGACTTTTAGTGGGAAACTTGTTCTACAAAGAATCCATGCCTTCAACTTCGTTTGATGTTTTGATATCTTGTGTTTTTTTTCCAGCGAATCAGCACAGCCAGCGGAGACGGTAAACACTACTGTTATCCACATTTCACATGCGCAGTAGACACGGAGAATATTCGACGGGTGTTTAATGACTGCCGAGACATAATCCAACGAATGCACCTCCGTCAGTATGAGCTTCTGTGATGGGTTCCCTCTTCTCCTTCCCCAACTTTTCAACCAGCCTTCTGAACAGCCCTTACTAAGGCTACCTGTGCTGTTATATGACACAAACATTCAGCTGTTTTATTCCGATATGGGATGGGGGAAACCAAAGGACGTCGGCTTCACTGTCTGCTCCAGTCATACCAGCGAGAAATAATGTCAGATTCCAGCCTTGTAAAGTAGTGTACAAAATGCTGTGGAATGTGTAGCCTTTAGTTTTATGTGGCTTTTCACAGGACCTTGTCAGTTAGTTGTAATGATCTGAGCCCAGAAAAGAAGAATTTGTTGGGGTGGGGGACGGGGGATTTGGCGCGTGGTCTCCACATGGCATTCTTTGGTTCTTATCTTCTGTAAAACTTAAAGCTTTACCCTAGAAGTTGAATTTCTTATCAAGAGTTCCACCGTCTTTCAGAGTTGGTAACTCGAGCACTAAAACTTGTTATTTCTTGAGAATATCAAAAGTGTGCAGGCAAAGAAAACGAGTTCTTAAGGATTTTGTCGGATTCCAATGTAAAACGATGTTCTTACGTTTTCTCTTAAACAAGGCAAGAGCGGTCAGTTGAGGAAATTTGGGTGTATTTTAAGACGCATGAAACTCTTAAAAGAATTTTCTTTCTTCTCTATGGTACCCGGTTGACATAAATTTAAAATATCTCAAATGACGTAGTGATTTGTGTAAATGGAGTTGAGAAATCAATGTAAGAAAGTCTTCTTCAAAGTTGTCAGAAAACGACGTCAGTGGCATTTCATTGTTTTAGACCGGGTAGCTACTACAATTTTTTTCTTTGTTTGCAGACACCCCATAATATCACCATGAAATCTGAATATTGTCCTTTTGAAGTGTGAATAAGTACATATAATAATTTAGATTTATATTATGAACATGGAAAGGCTTTTTAACTCACCCTTAGTGGAAGGAAACTATAGTATAGATGGCCTGAATAATAACATGACTGTAATTGTAATATTTGCCCCCCACAGTTCTCAACTCCCTGTTCCATGTTTGGTTGAGTGAAAACTATTACGTTGCTTCTGGTTGCCTAAAGCAGAAGCCAAGAAAGAAAACTAAAAGAGAGAAGTTATAAAGGCCTGGGGAGTTTTTTAAAAAGGAACCTGTCTTTATCAAGCTGCTGTACAGTAAACATGTCCCTATTTGTTGGTGTTTGTGCCCGTGAAAATGTATGTAGATTAGTTAACAATGTAGATTTAGTAGGTGATAGAGAGGCTTGTCTCGTTTCCTCTTCTAATGATTGTGTTCACCCCAAAAGACTTGTTTTGTTCAGAAATTAGCTTGCAGAGATATCCTGCAATCTTCAACATATTGTATATTGACTCCCAAGAAAACTAAAACACCACAGATCTTAATTTTTGTGACATGCAAGATCATATGTATCATGACATGTCCGTCGGCGTGTTTGTTTGTCTATTTGTATGTATGATTTAGTCTGCCTTGGTAGATCTAGTAGCTATTCCAGAATGTGAACAAACAAAACTTTCGGATGTACTTTCAGAAGTATGACCAAGACTTCCCCAATCAGTGATTAATACACTTGATATCAGAGTAACTGTGTAGAGCTTTAAGCCGGAGCTGTCATATTAAGTTTTATGTCAAAATAAACTATTACTCAATAGTTCGTGTACAGTCACAAGTTGTGTCATCTTTGCGTCCTCACTGTAAGTTTACAATTTGGTTGAGTGGTTGGGTGATGAGGAAAAAAGTGCGGAAGGCAAGTTACGTGGTTAGGTTTGGATAAATTCTACAAGAGTGATTTCCTGTGTAACGAAGCGGTTGTGGACATACGGTCTGGAGACATGGTGCAGAATTTATCCAAGCCCAAACCACGGGTTCAAATTTAGTAAGGCGCCGGAAAAAGGGTGACGGGTGGTCTGTCCGATAATGCGTCGCTCGTTGGTCGCGACCAGCGGACGTGGACAAGACAGCAATCGAAATGAGGTGTTTCCGAGAGAACGCAGAAGACTTTTAGAGACGTTTTTAGTGTTGCACATACATTGCATGTCTTTCGACGTGCAATTTATCCGGCGTAGGTCTACATGCAAAGCACAACTGATTTCTTTACGGTCGAACTCGTATTTTATTTTCGTCGCATCGATGGATTAATTTATAAACTACTGTGGGGATCTTCGAGAAGTCAATCCGTAGTCGATAAAGCAGTTGACAGTTACGGGCGGAGACCCCCTAACAACAGATATGGCGTTGTTGCCAAGGGATTTTTGTGGATGGTATTTTGTCATACGCTGTTGTGCAGCAGCGTTTTGTGCCTCTAGATCAGTGAAATGTACGAGGACGAACATTGGAAGTTTAAAAATCAACATTGCGCGTGCGTAGCTAGTGCCATTCCCCAATACCTCATCAGCAAACGGAGGTAGAGTTCGGTTTTTTCACGAATCGGAGATAATCCAACCCTCTCTACAACCTGACGTAAGGAGTTACTGGTTACACACAAAAACAATAAAAAAAAACTGTAGCATAACGTAGAAATTTACGTACTTATGATGACGTCATAACTATTCTATAATACGAAATACGTCAAAAATTTGCATTGTTGTAGTTGTTGAATGTTGGTACTATTCACACTGCATACATTAAAGCAACGCATATAAGATTAGTGCACATGAATAAATTATCACTTTGGCTCAACTGCCGTACGGTGCGGATCGTTCTTTTCCGTTCCTCGTGTTTCCTTCTTTTCTCATTTAATGGCGCACGTACAGTATCCTGCAGGACAAGGAGCCCCTGCTCAAGCCGCTCCACCGGTTGCCCAAGGAATTCAGCCAGCCGACGAACTAGCAGCTCAAGCGGCCGGTGGTCAAGTAGCTCAAGTAGTTCAACAAGTTGTTGGACAGGACGCTTTGCCGGCGGCCGAACACGTGGCTCAGGAAATTCAACAAGCCGCGGCTCAAGTACCTCAACAAGCTGTGGGACAAGCTCAACCCGGAGAGTTGGAGGTAGAATATGTTTACTTTTGTCGTTTATGTGTCCTTTTTTTTTTTTTTATAAATTACGAGCAGGGACAAGGGCGGCAACCCTTTATTTGTCTTCTTCTTTGCTTGTGTTCGGCTTTCCCGCTTATTCATTGCTCGCGCTTTAGTCATTTTTTTTTTTTGTTTGTTGTTATTAAGCTTATCGGTAATTCGAGTGTATTTCGGATCTTGGCGGGTTTTTTTTATGGGTGACTATATGTTGTTAACGTCGGTAGCGTGTATATTTTCTCGTGGATATGGGAATGTTTGTTATCGGCTCGGTTATTATTCTTTTGTTGTGTTGTTGTTATTGCTGTTCAAAACTGTTAGCGGCGGCGTACCGCTGGTAGTTGTTTGACGTTTCTATAGAATGTTGAAATTTACCAAAGCAAAACAATAGCTGTAAGATGGTGTCAAACTTCACCTTTGAGTGACAAAAATGTATATGTATTATAAAGGCAATGGGGTGAGTGTAGGAACAGTTAAAATGGGTGAGAGTTCACCACGGAAAAGTGCAATGGGGTGAGAGTTCACCATAGTAAAGATAAAGAGCAATGGGTGAGAGTTCACCATAAAAATAAAAAAAAAATAAAAAAAAATAAAAAAAAATAAAAAATTGAGCAATGGGGGTGAGAGTTCACCATAGTAAAGATAAAGAGCAATGGGTGAGAGTTCACCATGAAAAGAGCAATGGGGTGAGAGTTCACCATAGTAAAAATAAACAGCAATGGGTGGGAGTTCACCATAAAAAAAAAAAAAATTTGAGCAATGGGGGTGAGAGTTCACCATAGTAAAGATAGAGCAATGGGTGAGAGTTCACCGTGGAAAAAAAAAATTTTGAGCAATGGGGGTGAGGGTTCACCATAGTAAAGATAAAGAGCAATGGGTGAGAGGTCACCATGAGAAAACAGTAATGGAGTGAGAGTTCACCATAAAAAGAGATGCGAGTTCACTATGTACAGGCAATAGGTAATAGTTCCCCAGGGTAACAAGAAAAGCAATGGGGTGAGAGTTAAGGACCTGTGAGGGTGATGTTGTACATTAAGTCAATTTTCCCCTTCTTTTTTTTATTATTCTAGACTCTAAAGAAAAACTTTGCTGTCCTCCAAAAGTCTCTTGATGAACTGACAAGGCTCTCAGTGGCTGCCGTAATAAGGAAGATGTTGGACTATGCAGCACGGCCGCTCTCTGAGTTCAATAAGTTTGAGGCGATAGACATCCTAGAAACCCTCCAGAATACATCCCGCGATAATCAGGATGAGAAACGTGAATTTTACCGTTTGGTGTACCAGACAGCTAGAGGAAAAGTGGACCTTCCAAAAGAGCACTTCCGGGCTCTGATTCTACGCCTTCTAGGGGATAAAGATCACACTAAAGTGTATGAAGCTGTCGCAAAGGTGGAAAAAGCGATGGGCACAGGGGGCCCATGGTCTGGTTCGTCTCACCGTGGGCGCAGTAGTGATGTTCCGTACAGGGGGCGTGGCATGAGAAGTAGTGCCCCAGTCCAATGCTATTTTTGTGGAAAGTTCGGCCACATTATGGCAAGGTGTTACGCGAGAAGAGATATGCAGCAAAAGCCCCCGGCGACCCGTGGTCGCGCTAGGGACAATAAGCAATAGAGAATCTGGAATTAAATAGAAGCAAGGCGTGTTTTTTCCTTTTGTTCCACAAATACGTATATATTCTTTTCTTGATTGTAACAAGTACAATTAAATGGATCTTGGAGTTGATTGTTGTTTGATTTAATCCGATGCGAGGCGTTGTGTCAAGTTAATAAAGTTTTACATGAGGGTTTTCAAGTGAGCAACTAAACATCACAGAGGAGTGAAATAAATATATGCTTCTATACCTACTTAAACCCAATACCCCTCTTTTCTCCCTTTTTTTCTTGGGATTTGCCCTTGGTGCGAATATCCCTTCCTTTTCACTTTCCGGTATTTTACTTCGACTGTACTCTGGTCACAGAGAGTTGAGAGTTTTGAAAACGGGGTATCTCAACACCCTCCCGGTCATACTGGGTCAAAGCTGTCCTCTCTCTGCTGACTTGTACGGGGTCTTTGTACATGTAAATAAGATTCCTTTTTTTTTTTCCTTTCCTTTTTTCCCTTTAGGCGATATTCTGGTCATGGGAAAAAGATGATAACTTTGGCAACCTTATCAGTAATGCTGATGTTTGCGCAGGTGCGATACAGTGGGTAGACATAAGGGGAAACCCCGTATCGGTCAGCAGTGAGTGGACAGGAAATGACCGGTTGGGGCAGAAAGCCCGTCTAGTTGAAAAGGGAGAGGTCGTTGGGCACGTAGATGAGCTACTGTTCAGAGATCCTGATCATTTTATGGCAGGGGAGCTCCACAAACATGCAGCTAATTGGGCAGAAATCGCAAAATTAGCTCCTTCTTTACAACAGGAACAGGTGTTGTCGTGGATTGGGAATAAGGTGTCAATATTCCCATATTTCAGACATTTTAAAGGAACGTTTAAGGGGGAGCGTTACGATTCTGATCAGCCACCCCACAGGTTGTTTAAGAATAACGTATCGTGCAAACAGCTCGGAGAATTTGTTAGAATAACGCTACTAAGTCGCCTGAAATCCGGTGCGATTTCTCTGGTGGGCAAGGTTGGTCAGGTAAGTCCACCTCATATCGTTTTACCGTTAACAGTTGAGCCTACGAAGCCGAGACTGTGTCACGATGCGCGATATTTAAACCTGTGGATGCTGGAGAAGCCTTTCTCGTTGGACAAAGTGACCGACTTACCCCGGTATGTCTTCAAGGATTCCTATCAGACAGTTCTAGACGACAAGTCAGGATATGACCACCTCTTGCTTTCTGAAGAAAGCCGCACGTATTTTGGTATCCAGTGGGGCGGTTGGTTTTTTACCTATAATACACTACCATTTGGTTGGAAAATCTCACCTTATGTATATCACTCGACGGGCCTTATGGCGTCAGATTTTCTACGCTCCTTAGGTGTTCCGTGTCTCTTGTATATCGATGATAGACATAATGGCCAGCTCCAGGTGTCGCTTGACAAAGGACAATATGACACTTTAGATTCTATTGATGAGCGCAACCTCGCGGCTGCTAAATCAGCAGTGTTTCTCGTAGGATTTCATTTGGTACGCTTAGGGTATTTCCTTGGTTTATCAAAGTCAATTTTAATTCCTCAGAAGATGGTCCCTTATCTCGGTTTCTTGATAGACTCCGGTAGCGAAGTTTTCCGCCTGATCCCAGAGAAGAAGCGCAAGCTTGTAGGGCTCATCCGGGAAACGTTAAGCTCACGTTATGTATCGGTCAAGACGCTCCAGAGATTGGTGGGTAAATGTGTCTCCTTCTCCCTTGCGGTTCCGGCGGCCCGTCTGTTCACCAGGGAGATGTCAGCGGCAATTTCTATCGGTATGCGCACGTTGAAACCAATTGCGGTCCAGGGTGCTCTGCGCGATGAAATTGCCCATTGGCTTTTTCTAGAAGAGTGGGACGACCCCCTTCCTTGGCGTGAAGAGAGACATCTTCAGATTGAGTAAGCTACGGATGCCTCCCAAACTGGATGGGGAGGGGTCATTTCCACACCTGTGAAGCAGGAAACATCTGATTATTGGTCAAAGGATGAGATGATGTTGGACATTGCGACTAGGGAGGCCATTGCTGTGAATAAGGTCTTACATGCATTTAAGGACCTTGTCAAGGATTGTCGTGTCGATGTAATGATTGACAACCTGGCGGTCATGTATGCAAGGCCCCCTTAACCTGCGATCAGGCTCTATTTTCGTTTCGCTCGGTGAAACATTCAGGCGGGACGGGCGAAACGAAAAATAGAGCCTGATACAATTCTTCTACGGAACGTCTGCCGCCCACTTTTTTTGATTGATTGACATTCAACATAACAGCCAATCAAAATTTGCTTGCACGATCCTCGGTATGCAAATTTCCCATAACGGCAATTCGCAGAAAGTCACGTAAATGTCGGCAAAATAAGAAAATCATAGGCTACGATAGATATATCTTCTAGGCACAAGTACTCAAATTTACACGATTGCTAACTTGAAGGTTCCAGTACTGTACATGGTTGCTCTGTCTGAGCTGAAACTGAATGAAAATTCAAAACACGACCAGGTTGTCATGTACCAAAATATGCTGCATGCTTGAATCATTTCCCATTTCAGGTGGTATCTGGAAATATTCTCTTCCCATTTGTCACCGATTTTCTGCGTAAAAAACCTTGGGCAATTAAGAGAAATACCTTCAGTTTCATTCTTTAGAATAAAGATATAAATAAAACCGTTTATAAACAAAGGAGTATTTTGTAATTTAATTCGAGAAGTGATAAATATTTGAAATTAGCAGCGAATTTTATCCCTAAGCAGCAGCGAATTTTAAAACGAAGAACATTTATTATAAAACTAGTCAGATCCTTTGATGTCAATGTCAGAGATCAATAAAACGACATAAGTATTAAACAATGAATGAATAAACTGAAAATCGTTATTGCGACTTGATTGCGGTTCTCGCCAAACATTACCCTGCGAGCAGAGGCCCTTCGATCTGCTCGCAGGGTAGCCAAACATCAGTTTACCGTTAAGTTTACCGAATTATCGGTTGACCTGTTGATCATTCTTGGCGAAAGATACTTGCTCGTCTGCTGTTCGTTTTGTTTCGTAAAACGCGGAAACAGCCACTACTCTGTTCATGTTATCAATACTAGTTGAAAGCCGTCAAATGAAAATTCCGCGACACGATGCGATAAAACGGAATACATACTTCACTGTTGCTGTACTTCTCTTCTCCAGGTGAGAGACAGCTTGCGTCAAACCGAATGCCATTCTCAGGAGAGAAAGAAATGGTGACAATTCTCCTAGAACGACGAGAATTCATTAGAGCAACACATTTTACTTCGTCAGACTTGTTCCTTGGTTGTCCCTTGGCGATGGCGGTCGGATCGAAATCTCGTAGACAATTTACTTCCGTTGACAGCTCTATTGTTAAAGGGCCAATCAGATTGCGAGATTCCCGCGGCCAAAATTTGACCGCCGACACGAACTCTTGTGAGAGATTGTATCAGGCCCTATTTTAGCGAGCGACCAACATAAGAGAATATGAGAGCGATGCTAAAATTCGGCCTGATCGCAGGTTAAAGGTCGCCAAACGCGGGAACTTTCTATTGCAACAATACCGTATTTACTCGATCAAACGCCGCGGTGTTTATTAAATTTTTATCGTTTCGGATGCGGCGTTTATTCGAGGGCGGTGTTTATTTCAAAATCGTATTTCTTAAATCACTGACAACAATTACGGTAAATCATTTGTAAATATTATGTAAAACAGAAACATGTTTAAGGTTCCAATGTCTCGCTTTTTTGCTGAGATAGAATCGCAATTGTCTGGCTTGTGATTTGAACAACTTTCAGAGAATTATTTTTCTTATAATCCTTGAATAAACGCCGCATTCATCTGATTGGGTGCGGCGTTTATTTGAAGGCGGCGTTTATTGGTGGTAATTTTGCTTCCATCTGAGGCGTTAAGTCGAGGGCGGCGTTTATACGAGGGCGGCGTTTAATCGAGTTAATACGGTATGGTTGTTAGGAGTCTCCCCACTTACGATCTTTTAACTATTTGTATTTAAACCACCGAAATGACTCTTTCGCTCTTCAGCCTTGCCAGTAAACTATTTTTCTTGGGTTTTAGAACACAAAAGATTACTGTGGTATACGTAGAAGCGTAAAAGCTAATTTATTGAAAAGCTTTCTCGCTTGAAACCAAAAATAAGATGTATATTCCTCGTTCTAAAAACGTTCCGGGAGACAGAAGAGCTTCTTCTCAAAACTTGCCGTTTCAAAAGGAAATTATTGCCTTATTGAAGGGGGTCCAAATCCGCGAGAGGGGGTACATATCCGCTAGCGGATTTGGACCGGGGGGTCCAAATCCGCTGTTACACCGGATCAGATTGGAATTTGGAAATATTGGTTTTCATGACAGGGAAAAACCTGGATTACCCCGAGCAAAACCCTCGGGGAAAGGACGAGGACAGACAACAAACTCATGATGCGGTATTCGAACCCAGACACACTGGTGAGAGCTGTATGGGGAAATTCACCCGGATGTGCTAGAATGCAGTATATACCGTTATTAGGAGATGACGAGAGACTGGATTTGGGGTAGTACGTGTCTTACTGAGAAATTCTGGAATCTTGTTTTGGCATTTCTTGGGGATCAGTCACTATTTATCGCCAGTAGGTGGTCGAAAGATTTTGCATAAAACCAGCTTAAAATATATGATACCCTCAAGCAACTGGCATATTTTCATGCACCCCCAAATGGACCTCTAAATTCCTTGTGAACGCTCCTTCCCCCTCCTCACCGCTTCACTCCTCAACACACGTTTCTCAGTTCTTATACAACACCAGTGTGCATTCCTTTCATTCATCTGGAAAGTCTAGATTTAGACAAATGTAGGGACCTCAGATACATCATGATCAGTAAATCCTTTCTGTGGTTATTCACAAGTACTGCAGAATTCATATCTGACAACAATTATTTAACATTAGATTCAGCAAACTGATACAACATGTTTGCAATGGCAAAAGTCTGGAGCGCGCCTATGGAAGCTAGAGGGCATAAGAAGAAAAAAGGCAAATACTTGATCTCGGTTAAACCTAATATAGGGAGCACCGGGGGCTGCTTTTATAACAGGGTTTTCTAAAATGATTGGGAATACACCTAAAGCTGCCTCGTGCTATGAAATTTATTAGCTACTATGGGTATACAAGAGAGGATGAAGGAAGGGAGCGAATCCCCCATTCATGGGCCTGCTCTTCCGATGAAAATTGTTACCAATTGGAATCTGGTTATTTGAAATCTTTTTTTGATTCTGCGTCATACTGCGTGGTTATTTTAAGGAAGACAACTCATTGGTCAGTTAGAATGACGTCATGTAGTTTTTAGATTGTTGACATGGAAACAACAGATAAAAATAACTTTGGCAGCAGGGGTGCGAACTAATAATAAATTTCAGTTAATTATCATGGGCATGGGGATGCACTCCCTTAGTTCATCCTCTCTGTCATGAAGCCAAACGTCACAAGATGACGAAAATCGGTGGCTTCAAATTCCAAATTCCGCCCCCGTCTTAGCATAACTGAGTAATCTCCCTTTTCGTTAATCCTGATATCAAGATACATCCCCCCCCCCCCCGGCCTCCCAAAAAGAAAAACCTCCGATCTCCCAGGCGATAAATAATTGCTAAGAGCCTTGAAGAGGGGGGGCGTAAGGGTTTGCGGTGATGCGGTATTGCGTTATTTTTGGTGCGGTATTGCGGTAATTTTAATTTTAAAGTACGGTACTGCGGTTTTACAAGACTAAGCGGTTTGCGGTTTGTATAAATTTTAGGCCGCGGTAATCGGTGAAAAACGAAACTGCGGTCATACGGACGATATATTTTCACGCAGATCCTCTAGTTTCCGGTGTTTTGTTTTAAAAATTTTTACAAGGTCTTTCGAGCTACACAGCAGTCGGTGACCACTAATGTGCAAAGACCCGCAAATTAGCATGGTGGTTTGTAATTTCAGCCTTTTCCAGTTAATGCTTGATATTATTAACCGTTTTATCCAATGATAGGTCGACAATCTTGTATAACTTTCCAGAATTTGTTGAGCTGTATGACACTAGATATGGAAAATTTTCATTCTACCGTACATGTAAAGCAGGCAAACATGTCAAAGGTAGAGTGCTGCAGGTCATTCGGCTTAGCAATGAAGGAGGCGGTGAAGCGTGTTACCACTTGGGCAGCTTACTAGCACACAAGCAGGTGATCTTGGTATCCCAAACCAGAGGGAGGTTTGTTGTTATCGCAGGTTCCTGTCATGAAACCTCTACCAATTGTCAATATGTCTCCAGCCGACTGCAGTGCTCTTAGAAACTAAGCGTCCTCTTATGAGGCTGCCGTAAGACAACGAACGGTACGCCAAGAGACCACCATGGCACGTCATGGCACACTCCCAGAATTTATGTACCAACGGCAATGCGAGATCTCAGATAAGCCTGTCTCCATTCAGGGTCTCAAAGGGGAGGTCCTTGGAGCCCTGGAGCCCGGAGCCCTGAGCCCGGAGCCCGGAGCCCAAAGCCTTTTCCTACTTGGAGCCCAGACAAAATGCTGATTCTGGCCAAATGGAGCCCTAGAGTACAGCCTTGGAGCCCTAGAGCCCCAGTTTTTCTGTCTTGGAGCTCTGGAGCCCTTTATTTTTTACCCAGGAGTCTGGAGCCCTAACCCCCTTTGGGACCCTGTCCATTGCCTTTGACGAGCATATCAATACAGCAGACGCTGCCGCTGCCGCACCCACTGCCGAATTGGATGACGACGAAGCGGACGAATATGATGAAAGCAGCGATGAAGAAGTTGAAGATCGTCCGGACGATTCCACTTTGCTCCAAGGAGAGATTGGAAGCTTTGCGACGTTTCTCCTGGGAGCCGGGTGGGTGCAAGAACTCGCTTCGGAAGAGTTGTCCGTTTCAATAATCGTCTGCTCTACTAATCACTCCATCAGACTGTTTAAAGGGACTGGTTACGTTGACTTGACTTCCAGTTGTTAAGAATTCAGTCTTGGAAAGATATTGAATGAAATTTAATGCTGACTGGAAATACAAACAAGAACAACTGGGTGTGCCTAGCTCGTTTCCGGGATATTTGAGGTTGAAAACTAACTCTAATTGAAAACTAACTCTAAAATTGACAAATTTTAACAGAAAAATTACGAAAAGCATGCTTGGTACAAAATTTGATCGGTTTGCCAGGTGGAAGTTACAAATGTTGAGGTCTCTTCGATACCGAACATTTTACGTTACGTTATACGGTCAGCAGTATTCAAGCGTGTGCGTGCACACAGAGTTCTACAGATTAAGCCCAACGTGGTAACAACTTCGAGACCTTCGCCGACTGAGAACTTAGTTAATTATTAGTGTTACACAAAGTCATGGAATTTATCGATACTCTTCAGAGTACATGATCCGGATACCAGCATTAAGGTCAGCTCTAAATAAACTAATACTAAAATACTTCTATTATGTAACGAGCTCAGTGATCGCACGTTCGATTAACATCAACATATTTATTTCTTATGGAATGGCCGACGTAAAGACTCGATAACGGGAACTTAGTCTACACATTTGAAACTGCGGTTTCGGTATTTTGGTCAATTTCAATGCGGTATTGCGGTATTTATACGTTTTTTTGTGCGGTTTTGCGGTTTTCGGACCCCCCTTACGCCCCCCCTCCTTGAATTAGTTCAAACGTTTACGAGTGTAAAGTTCGTATGAAAACGATGCATGAAATGTCCCGACGAACCGAATTTCGTGCCCATAAAACTTGTGGATGACCTTCATTCAACTTTGAACATAGACTCAACGTAAAAAGCCTAAATAGGAGACGTCTGCACGCATGCTAAAAGCCTGCTAAAAGTCATTATTTATCGCCGAAAGGGAGGGTCGGGGGATTTAGGGGGGACAGCGCAACATTTACGTGATCCCCCCATAAAGCATTATAGTTAATGATCCCCCCTCATTGGTAATGCCAACCATTATGATCCCGCCCTCTTCTCCCAGCCACCACCGATACCAGTGTTAATGCACCGAGGTGTTTTTCATATCATGGTACTTACGGTTTGTTCATCTGATATGGACGCGATTGTCCAAGGACTGCTACGTTCATTCAAATCCGCAAACACAAAATCATTGTCGCTATCTTCCTCCCTATTTCGGATTCTTCATTCTCCAATTCAACTCCATCTTCATCACTACACAGTTCGTCTGTAGCCACAGTCTCCTTGTTCTGTCGGTAATTCTGCAGCTGATTGGTTATCGTTCGTCGACAGCGAGCGAAAGGGCCTTTATACAGAAGACCATACCCTGGAACCCTCGCCAACGATGAGCTGAAATATTTTGGGGAAGCTCAAGGACAAGTCCAGGTGCTCCACGAACAACTCCAGAAAGCCTCAAATAAGCTGACAATAATTCTGAGAAACCTGACGAGGAAGTATCCTTCTCGTATGGGGAAAACCTCGGCTCAACAATCGTGAAGAAAAAAATAGAGAACAAAAGGAATGTGAAAAAAATAAGGAGAAAAGGAGAGGGCACTTACAGTTACAAAAACTTAACCTCCAGAGAGGTAGCCGAAGAGGTTTTTCATTCAATCAAGGAGAAGAAGAGTACTGCAGGAGTCGAAACTATTAAGGCCGAGTTTACTGGGAAAGCAGAAAAGCGTCTTCATCTAAACCCTCTCTTATGGCTATTGGAGAAAGGCGTTTTTAACGCAAACGTGGCCCATAATCTGAAGGGGGTAGTGGCCAGTTTAAAAGCAAAAATATTCGAGGGTCAAGCTCTGGCGAGGAGTCTGTGGATGGGTCAGTGGGGGAGGTTGTCAAATAATCAGTGGTGGAGGCTGTCGAAGAGTCTACAAATTAACCGTTATGGGACTAACAGGATTGTAAAGCAGTCATACAAAGTAAACAGTTCGTTGCAGTTATACCCAAAAACATATCCCGTTGATATGTTTATATTTTAGCTTCAATGACTCTTTATAGAATTGAATGAATATAGAACTTTAGATTTGAATAATGGACTATGCAGTTTTGTTCATTGTTAAACAGGCCATAAAATTAAAAAAACTCATTTAACTGAAGTCATTTTAGTGGGAATGAACTAAAACTGTATATATGTGCACGTAAAGCCATTAGCCATTGCCTAACCATAATGATGCACGACCACTGATCTTGTTAGATCGTTCCTGAATAGCCAAACAAAAGAGCAGGCAAAGCATAAAATAGCATGCCTTTGTCCAAACTTATTAAATATTCTTTCCCTTGGCTTTTTTTATATTATTTACAGTGATCCTCCCATCTGAAATCCTACAAATTTCGTGCGGTCCCCCCTCCATGCCTGCAGATTATGGCTGATCCCCCCTTAGTTCTTCTGAAACACATATGATCCCCACCTAAATCCGCTGCCCTCCCCTCCCCCCCCGGCACCAGGCTATAAATAATGACCGGTCCCTAAGTTTTCAAAAATAGCCTAAGGTTTTGCGGTTAAAATGAAACCTTCTAGTCCATGAGCCAGACCACTTATTGGTACCACGTTGAGGGGCCAGATGTCACCCTGATTTACTTAATGCTTATTGTATGCATATCTAAAAAAACTGTGATGGACTTGTCCACGTTGTAGCTAAGCAACAGAAAAGCGTGGCCTTGATGTTGCCCGAAGAGTGAAAATCCAAGATGGCGGCCAAAAATGGTATTCCTAAGAAAATAATATGTAAATCGGCTAACAACACGATTATTCAGTAAAATATGTTAAATATAATTTTTTTATTTCAAATGTTGTCAAAAGTGATACTGTGACCATTTTTGTCGACAAAAAAGCAAATAACGAAAGTATATTTCGTGGCGTCTTACTTGACGGTATGCTTGGAATCCAAGATGGCGGAAAATGTAGGAACCTAGAACTGTAAGTATGTCGGTCTATTTTAAAGTTTTGAACTTGTTTGTCATGTTAATATGCTCTTTGATGCATTTCTAAGATAACAAACATATAAAATCAGTATTTATCAAGTTGACTAGCCCTAAACAGTATAAGATTGTTGACGAAACAACATACGAAAATTATCGATAAAAAAGACCTTACAGCTACCATAGAGAGGTCTGATGAGGACTTATTGCTTTACTGACACTACCCTACGGTAGATGGTATATTTCACCAACTTAACTTTATTCGTTTGGAAATAAGTTTCGATCGGTAATTTACGTATATAATTTTAATACTCAGGCTAGCGATATTTTAAATGAACACTTGCTCACTAGTCAGTGTAGTTGAATAATATAGACTTCTCTTTCTTCAGTGACTAGTCATGTCCTTGTAGAAGGTAAAAGGGGATGTCTTCTATGGATTCGGGTGAGATCCCTGCAAAAAGACCACGTGTTGAATCAGAACATCTAACCTGAGCTTTGTAATATGCTGTTCTAATGCTCCACGTGCGGAACTTGTAAACCCAAGAGACCAGTCCTGGTGGGTCACTCTACTCAGAGCTGCAGAAATAAATGACTTCCAACCCATCCCACAGTTCTCAGCAGCTGATGAAAATATCCCTGACATTTTTTACCGCCGAGAATGCCGGAGTGCCTTTACCCACAAGAAAACACTGATAAGGTTACGAGGTAAAAATGCCAACACTGCTCAGGATTCCTTCCATGGAAAACAGTGGGCTTCACAGAGGCAGCCAACCTCCAGCAGCTCCCAAGTGTATGAAAAGATCTGTATTTTTTGCGAAAAAAGCAACAAGTACATCAAACGGTCACACTCCAGAGAACCACTTATTCAAGCTAGTGAACTTCGTGCAGATGAGAAACTAAGAGCCGTGGCCACTATTAAGATGGACAACAAAATACTAGCGGTTACATCTCGAGAATTTGTCGCGGCTCAGGCTCACTATCACAAAACTTGCTGTCGACATTACACCAGAGAATCTTACACTCAACCAAGAAACAAGTCAGCAACAGTGGAAGATGGAGAACGAGCGTATGTAGATGTAGAAGATGACGTCTATCAAATGTTGTTTGCTAACATAAGGGATGACCTGTTCCCAAATCCCCGTGTTTTGACTATGGTAGAGTTGACAGCCAACCTTGTTCTGTATATGAAAGCTCATGGTGTGGAGGAAGTACAGGCGAGTACTAAGAAGCACATACGGCGTAAATTGCAAGGGGAATTTGGGGAAGCCTGCTGATTTTCTCTGACGACAATGGAAAACTCCTCGTCGTTCCTGACAATCTTAAGATCACTACTCTTGCTGCAGAGCAGATGAGAATGAAAGGAGAGTTGAATTTCCTTAAAGAAGGTAATTCTGATCCATTACAGCTGATCCGAAAGGCAGCCGTTTACATTAGAGCTGAGCTTAAGAAATTTCAAGCACAAGCAGACCTTGGTTGGCCTTCACAGCCACAAGAATTGGATAAGGATTATCTTCCTTTAACTCCTTCCCTAACAAAATTTTGGAAAACCCTTCTAGCTGGTTACTCAGAAAAGCCCCTGCCATCCCGTGTAAATAGATTTATCCATTCGGTTTCGCAAGATTTTATGTTTGCGGTAAGCGGAGAGTCTTGCACCACAGCCAAGCACATCCTACTTCCATGGGCTTACTGGAAATATGTAGAAGTGATTAAACTTTTAAACCGGCTTGGACATGGCGTTTCATATTCGAAACTGGAGGAAATTGAGACCGCATTTTGCTTGAAGAAGATTGAAAGCGAAGAAGAAATGGCTGTCATTTTACCATCAAATATCCATCCTGGTGTCCCCACAACATTAGCATTCGATAACATTGACCGACTGGAGGAAACACTTAGCGGAAGTGAAACATCTCGTTGCGTGAACGGCATAGTTATCCAGCCAATAGTACATACAGTTGAAGTACCAACACCTGCAGGGACAATGCCAAAACAAAGGAAGATGAGCATACCGCAAACACAATTTGTTCTGCCAAGTTTTGATGCCGGCCAGCGCGTTGGTCCACCAGCCATTAGGCCAATGTCACGTGATTGCAGTGATGCTGTCAAAACAGTGCAGATGAAGAACTTCACTTGGTGTATGACACGGCAAATCAACTCCACTGAGCAAAACGTTTGTGGGTGGACTGGCTTCAACATCATGACAAGACATAAAATCGCTGTCAACCAGGACACAGTAGGTTACCTTCCGACTATCAACACACCAGCAGCAGCTATGAGTACGGTGAACGAGGTCTTAACACAAGCTCTCAAAATCAAAGAGTCTCTTGGCTTAAAGGAAATTGTTTGCGTTTTTGACCAAGCATTGTACGTCAAGGCAGCAGACATCACGTGGAAACACCCAGACAAGTTCCAGCCAATTGTTCTTAGAATGGGCGTGTTTCACACGATTTGTTACTTCTTAGGAATTATTGGCAAGAGGGTTCTAGATGCAGGACTGTGTGATTTGGCTGTTGAGTCCGAAGTCATCGCAGAAGGTTCAGTAGACCGAGTTTTGAATGGCCAGCAGTACAATCGAGTAGTACGCCTTTACAAGCTCTTGTACGAAGCCCTTAAGAGACTAGCTTGGAAAGGTTTTCTTGATTGGCTTCAAATGAACCAAGCTGCATAGAAACAGTGCTTGTTAGAAGACAGTCGATTACCGTTTGTCGATCTTACTCAGACAACCACCCAGGAAAACCTTGATAGCGTTCTTCACAATCCACGTCTTGCTCTCTTGTTTGATATGTTGCAGCACTATCTTTCGTTCCTGCAGCCTGAAGGAGGACCTTTGGCACAGTTTTGGATGTCGTACATTGACATGGTCGGGACACTTTCATTTGATAAGATCTTCAAGGGAGGGTAACTGGCTTTTTCATCTGTACGCCATTCGTGCTGTTCTTCCTTGGTGTTTTGCGTACGACAGGATCAACTACAGTCGTTATCTCTCCGTTTACTACGCCGAAAGGACCAGACTCTCCATTGATCATCCAGATGTCCATGCTCAGCTTAAAAATGGAGGATTTTCTGTTCAGTTGGGCAGACAGAATCCCTTTGGTAGGATTGCAGTCGACCAAACCATCGAAGAAACCGTTAACAAGGACACACAGACTCCCGGGGGAACCAAAGGATTCAGCCTCAAACCGGCTGCTTTGATCCGCTATTATCTCACAGCAGAATACAGAAGTACTTGCCTGAAGCAACTACGGCAACTGACCGATATCAAGCCACCTTGTGTGAGTCACCACGACTTAGAATCATCTCGTATCCGAAAGAACGAACTAGCTGTACAGTCGCTGGTTAATTTAATGGACACTGAATAGATTAATCCATTCAGTGGTGACCCGGCAGAGCTGATCAGCCTGTCAACAGGTACTGTGGCCCCCTCTGACGTTGCAATTGATCTTCTAACTGCCAAGGCACGTGGAGAGACAACATACAAGTACTTCCAAGATGAACGAATCAAACTCAGAAAGAAGCCTTTCCATGAGCGACTTCCCAAGCAGAAGTTGAAGACCTTCTCGGACATAAATAAACGAAGAGTACCTAAAAGTACCAACAAGGAGACTGCCCTGAAAGCAGACCACAAGTTGTTTGGCCATATGGTACTTATTGCAACAAGCAGGAAGTTGGACATGAGATCAGTGCTGGCCCATCCACTTGGACCATTGCCATGGTCGCTTGGCAACTGTGATGGCACGCTGAAAAAGACAAGCAAGTCCACACTGGCCCGACAGCTAGAAAAAATGTATCGTTAGCAGAAGCGATACCGCAACCGTCAAATTGCATCATCGATGGAATGAGCCTTGTTCTAAAAGTTCACAGCGATAACAAGACCTTAGCTGAACTTTCAGATGCCATTTTCATGGCGGCATTACATACTGGGGTGGAGAGTTCCCGTATCGACGTGGTATTTGATGTATACCTTGGTGAATCCATAAAGAACGCCGAAAGAGTCAACCGTGGGTCGGTATTCATTTCAGCAACATCGTCGCTAACCACAAAGTAAAGCAGCGGTCATGCAGAAGAACACGAGGTACCAAGGTGCATTTACCCAGCTAGGTAAAAAACAGCCAGTGCCAACAGACCTCTTCAACGTGTCCAAGAGTTTACCTGTAAGTTATATGCTGCCAGATGCCCAAACGCTACTGTAAATGAGCTAAGGTATCATTTATTCCGAGCAAAGAAAGGAGAGGTCGAGTCAGCAGCCGACAGTCGTGAAGTGGATGGTCAAAATACGTCGTGTAAGGCTCATAAGGTGTGTATTTCCCTATGGCCGATGGGATGGGATGACGTGAGAACAAGAGCGGACCGAGTCGCCATTTGGAATTGGCAGGTCAAGAGGTTTGGTGGAAGATTTGCTTCGACTGTGTTGTGGTATAATTTTTGTGCTGACCTCTAAACATAAAGAGAAGAAGTTGTACACAGACATCGATAAGTACACACACGCGCGCACGATAGGACAAGGGTCCACAAGATAGTATCGTAGGTATAGACGCAGACGTCCGCTGAGCAGTGTTAGACCCTTGCCTGTCACGAAAGGAAACACTGAAATAACTGTCAAATACTAGTGAAAGAAAAGAAGGAGGACTGATAATAACAGGAGGTGAAGCCCAGTGGCATTGTTGTTGCTGGTGGGACCAAAGTGTTGCTGAGACATCCTAAGGAAGAATCGTTCTCAGTAAATGTTATCAAAAGGAAAATTCTGGTGTATGTTGTCGTGGTTATGTTTAATACTTGGAAAGTATCTAGCTGCCAACGTCAAGAAAGGTTATTCACAGGTGAAAAATGAATTACTACACGAGGCTGGATCTTCTTGGATAGTATAAGTGGCACAGAAGGATACACCAGTTAGTCTTTCTAATTTTTTTGCTTTACTTTTGATTTTGAACCGATTTGTTCGATTTTAGAGTTCGAGACAACTTGCTGACTCCGGAAGAGCAAACCGGATTTAATGATTACGTCATAAGACATGTTTTAACGTGTTTCAGATAAAGCAACGACTTCGCTTTTTACTAATTTCTCCAGTTTCTGACGGTGTGTTTGTCTTTATCGATAACCATGTTTCTTTGTGCCATATTCACAACAGTATATGAATACATCGCTCACAACTCTCGGTAAAAGCATGTTCAGTTGTGGACAAATTTATATCGACTTTTTTCAATCGCACTGCAAGGATATGGGACATATTGCCTGAATGTATCAGAATGCCTACATCAATTCAGAGTTTCAAGCTTAAACTACTAGAATATTATTTCGAAGCCCTTCGTACAAGCTACGATCCTGAAGAGCCTAGAACCTGGAAATCTATATGTGTTAAATGTAAAAATGCTAGACTGTTGAATTGTCCTGTAACTTGTTGCTTTGAATCAGTTTTTGTTTCCTTATGTACCTTGTTAATTAATTAATTTGGGCCCACAGTAATTGGTTCTTACTGTTGTGGTGTCCCTGCCTGGTTTTGTAATTGTCTTCAATGTTTTTTATATACGTAACTCCCAGGCGAAGCAAAATAAATAAATAAATAAATAAAAAATTTAAATTTTTAGTTTTATTCAACAAAATATTCAAAGCGATAAGACAAATGAGCTGAGTGGTCAGATTTTAAACATTACGTCATTCGGTAACGCAAAAGGCAAAAAACTGTCACAATTTTCGTCACGCCGGTTAGCATGTTGAGATTCTGACGATGTGTTTGCCTTTGTCGATAATCACGTTTTTATAGTGCCATATTCACAACAGTATATAAATACATTGCTCAAAACTCTCGGTAAAAGCATGTTCAGTTGTGGAAAAATTTATATCGACATTTAAATTTTTACTTTTTTTCAACAAAATATTCAAAGCGATAAGACAGAGGAGCTGAGTCATCAGATTTTTAAACATTACGTCATTCGGTAACGCAAAAGGCAAAATACTGTCGCAATTTTCGTCACGCCGGTTAGCACGTTAAGCCAAGTAAAAATACTTATCGATGGTGGAGTGAAATGCGTCTGTTTTGAGAGTTGTGACGGCTTTTTTGTTCATGGATTTGAGGAAGACCGACCAAAAGACAGCGAAAAATTATCTTCAGTGAAGAATGAGGTTATGAGCGTAGTCTGCGGAGCTATGTTTGATGAAGAGAGGGTGAATAATTCAGTTGACTTCCTTTCCAGGGTATTGGTTACCTTTTCAGTTGGTCAAATTTCAGCGTTGGTTGCTGTAATTCTATAAGCCTAAGAGAAGGCTTTGTTTACAACTGCCACACCAGTACGGGAGACAGATGGCACGGTTATGCAGCCCTCAGGACTACTTGTTCTTTTCATGGGACGTACAGAGTTACCGCACTTTTGCTGCAACTTGCTGTTACAGACGCTTGAATGTTATCGAACGTGCAATCACGCACGCCTCGCTTGCTTTCTTTTCGAGAGGAACCAACACTTCGTCGGTTCTGCACGCATTGCGGGCCTATGTTTAAAAATGGCTGCAATTCAAAACAAGAAAGCCCAATGGGCATCTTAACCGGCCATTCTGACCCACCCCACCCCTAGGTTTCACAAAGTTAGCGCGATCCTGTATTTATACGAACCGGCGTGACGAAAAGTGTGATTGTGTGACACAATATTTTTACTATAGCGTTCCTGGATGGCGTAATGTTTAAACTCTGATGACTCAGCTTATCTTTCTTATCGCTTTTATTTCTGCTGAAAAACGCAAAATTCACTCATACGTTGAATGTCGGTATAAATTTGTGCCTAGACCGTGAATACAAACAGTGAACATAACAGTAGAATCAAAATATAACGCTTGATAAACACGAGCTCGAGCAGATCGTCAGAGTCTGGGGCACGTTAAGGCATATCTCATGACGTGTTGTTTAGACCTGGTTTGCTAACCCGGGAATTCCCATGCAAAGTAAACAAGTTGACTCGGAACGGCAACACCACACGCAAACCACACGAACTAACTGCCTCTCACGCATTACACAGCTGCTATACAAAACGCAACTTTCAAAGCAAATCACATTCACAGAAGCGTGATATGCTCCTCACATTCACAAATCCTTCCACTTCCACATTTTTACATCCCTCAAAATGTCAATCCCCATAACAAAACTCCTCCGCGAAACAATTTTTCACCATAACCGCTAACTAATTCGCTGCTTTACTCAGTTGCGCATGCGTTATGCAAGACAAATACAGAAACCCCAAACTTAACAACCCTTCGCCGCTTATATCTTAAATACTGTAAATTAAAAAACAAGAACGCACGAAGGTATTATTCAGCAGACTAATATGCGCATGCGTCTTATAAAAGACACTACAGCTCTTGAGTACTCGTACCACAAGCTTTACAGCACTTTGTTCGTATGTTAAGTCAACTGACCCTCACCACAAAACTGTGTCCATTTTATAAACCGGCGGTCGCCCATGGCGACGGCCGGTTAATAACGAAATGTCGCAATCTGGTAAGAATAATGCAGGTATCAGCGGCCAGCCCGCGGGGGGGTAGGCCCCCGGGCAACCCCAGGGGAACCCACGGGCTTGGTAGGGGATTTGTAGCAAAAATGTTCCCCGGAGACATAAGTGCGCTTTCGCGTTTTTCGACAAACCTCCCCGGGGATCTACCCACGGGATTTGCTAATGGTCTGCTGTCACGAAGTTCAGCGGTAATTTTAATATCCCGTGGCGTGGCAAAACTCCCCGGGGATCTGCACACGGGATTTGCACATCGTCTGCTGTCACGAGGTTCAGCGGTAATGCATCGCTTTCTGAGGTGAGTGCATTTCTTTTATCATTCAAATTTGCAAGTATAGTCGAGCCATCCTCCACTGAATAAAATATCTCAATGGGATTAATCAAGATAGGATTCAAACAAGCAGAAAGTTGTGATACCTCTTGTTTCTCTTTGTAATTTGCTGGGTATCATTTAGACATTTTCAAGTACTTTAAATTGATTTCACTTACAAGAAGGTGGCCTTCATTTGCGAAATTTTCTGCACCTCGTCGACACGGTTTTAGTGGAAGAAATCCCGTAATGCCGTACTCCAGAAAAAAATTGCTGTGTTTACATTGCAATGTTGAAATAAACTGCTGGTTAAACTTTACTGTGAGGTTGTTAATGACTTCCCGAGCACTGTGTTTTCTTCTCAGAGGATGCTCAGAGGAAATTATTAATACTTTTGGAGACCATCTCTGCTTGTAGTTGGAACACGGCATTGCCCCGTTTAGCCCCGGGGGTGGGGATATTTGTTACAAGATTTTGGCCCTAACCCAGGGCTTCAACAAGCATTTGTTAGGGCAGTCTTTGCGAATGCCCCGGGGTGCCCGGGGGTCGCCCACCCCCCTTCCCCCGGGATGGCCGCTGATACCCGCATTAATGGGGACAGTGTTCAGCGTAGTCTCAGTCATTCTAAATTTACGACAAACTAAGACTACTGTCGACGTTAAAAGCTTATAGACTATTGGAAGATGAACTACGTACAGGATTGATAAGATGAACTACGTATAGGATTTATCGCTTGCCGAAAAAAAGCTGCTAAACTGATCTTATAGATTGGGAATCCAAAGCTCCCTCGTTACCCTTATTTCAGGAACTCGGATGGCTTCCAGTTCATGATAGAATTAAATTTGTGCGTGCTTCTATTGTCTTCAAAGCTTTAAACGGTCTCTCGCCAAGTTACGTATCTGACTTGATATTACCTTTCAATAAATTAAAGTACATAACATCAATACACATGGATCCATGAGGAACCTGAAACTCCCTAAAGCCAACACTAACTCGGGCAAACGCACTTTTGCTTTCCTTGCTTTTAGTGAATGGAAGGATAACGTTAAAACCTCATCAACGCTTTCCTCGTTCAAAAGGGACCATCTAAAGATGGCCTTCTCCAACCTTAAAGACATCTAATTCCCTACATTCAGACTCGTGCATACTTTAGTCTAATACTCATGTTATAGCATACCTTTTATATTCTAGTGACTGCTTTTTTTTATCTTTATCTATTGATATGTATTTAACTAACATTCGTATTAGATTATTATCATTATTGTTATTATTATTATTATTATGACTTATTTTTCTTTATTTTAGCAGGGCCTGGATGACAAGAATGGACGTTTAAAACCATGTCACAATTTTTGTATGAGGATAGTTTACAAAAAATATTTTACTTTGTTTCCATAAAATTAACCAATCCAGAATTGTCCATGGAAGCTCCATAAAAGCTTAATCTGTTAGCCTATGAAATAAATTCGTTTGTGGGCAATTTATAGCGTTCTGTTGCCTGCTAAGAATGAATTTCATCTGAACTAATAAACATAAAAGACTAAGATTATCTAGGAAAGACGTTTGACTTACTGAGGGTCATAAGAAAGCAGTATGAGCGCCCAGACACCTCCAGAAAATAACATGCGGACCGCCGAGGAAACAGAACAGTTTGCTGTCTGATTTAATTCAAGGGAAAAAAAAGATATTCTTTCGGAGAGCTTTTACTAAGACAAAATTAACTTTGGTGTGACATGGACCCACATGGCTGCCATTAAGCATAATTTGGGATTTTTTTATCTTCTGATTGATATGATTAGTTTTCTCTGGATGAGAAGTTGATTTTTAACGCTTTCCCGTACAGAGGTACACCTTTGTTTACCTCTAAGTTAAAAGGATTACTTCACGTTAAAAACTTGGGACAATAGTTTGCCAGTGAAGAATAGTCGTTTGTCTTTCGTGAAAGACAATACGCGCTTCTCCTAGCTTTTACTCGAAGGGATTTTTTAACCGTCCAAATTTCTCACAGGCTTTTGCTTCTGCTTCGATCCGATCATCTTCGCCCATACAAACTTCACAATGCCAAATCAGAACTTATTTTGAACCAGATTCCATTTTTGTCTGGATGATTTTAGGTAGTTTTGTTTACAAAGCAATTAGAGTATTAGCAGTAACTTCTCACAGACAAGGAATAGTAAGTTTATTATGACGCCGAATAAACGCAAAAGCCGTAAGCACAAAAAAAGTGCCTTCAAACCGGCTTCATGTATGTGAAGTGTAGCTAAATAAAATCTTCGCCGGAAAACGAATGTTTTCCTGAAGCAGCCTGCGTAGCAAGCGTTTCCGTAAGGTTTTCCGCACGTTGAAGGCATTTTTCGTTTTTTAGCCGCGCGAAAATTGGGGGAGCGCAAAAAAGTGCGTGACGGGGGAGGGGAAGGGAGAGAAGCAAACGCTTGCACGCAAACCCCACGATTTTGAAAAATGCCTCTTTGACATCTTCACAGTTGGATGAATTCATAGCGTGACAACTTGTCAATAAAGTAACGAATAACAGACTACCGGATGTTTCAGAATTACTTCCGTCACAATATAAACATGCTACACGTGGATAAAACCCGTGAACTGCCAAACACTCAGCGCGGAGATGTGTCATGTCGAAGGCTCAAAACTTCGAAACACCAAGTGATCGGTGTAGGATTTGTCGCTGTAATTTCAGAGTGAAATTTGGAAATATATCTCAGCCAGGAAAATCGCGTTTTATTTCGTCAGAAAACCTTTTCAAAGAGTCAAAAAGAAGTGGTTATATTGGGACAATTCTCGCGGATATTTGCCGAGCGGTTGGTGTGGAAGTTGTCGAGAACTCGCAGCTTTATTCGGACCGTGTCTGCTACCCTTGCGCGCGGAAAATTAGGAATTTAGGTACATTATTTGAACTTATTCGGAATACAATAATAGGCAGCCAGTCTGCTGTTACCCAAACTCCGCCGAAGCTTGCTGAGAACTTGTCCAAACGGCTGCTCGACACTACACCAGGCAGGAGTCCTTGTCGCAAGATTGTTCGAGTAAATTCTCCCGAGTCCGTAAAAGCTTCTCGCAAGTCTCTAAGATTTGATACCACAGCCATCGGATCAGGACAAAAGCGATCTTCTGGACTCAAACCTAAATATCGACAATCTAACACCAGGTGAGGAACTTCGGGTAAAAGTGGTTATAGTGAATTCGTCTGGGAATGTGACTACGAGAATTCCCCGAGACGAGGAGAGCAAACAATTGGTAAGACAATTGTGCAACAAGAATTGGCAAGCGGCCGCGAATTCGATAATAAACAAGTTTACCTCAACCCCGTCCAGTGTTTCGACTGTATGACTTTCATCCACAATACATGCTGCCAAATTTGCATTAAAAAAGGAATCTTTCAGTTTCAAAGAGTTGACAAATCGCTTGTCCATCGCGGCTTCCGCTGACAAATAGACGATGTTCTATTTTCCTTGGTGTTCCTTGTCTTCTAAACAGCCCAGTTTTTCACTTAAGTCACACGCTGTCATTCCCATAGAATTGACCTCGACTACTTGGTCTCGAATTATACTCTGAAGGGGTGAAATAACAATAATGCTAGCGAAGCCAGATCCTCCTTGCTTTCTTCTTCTCGCATCGGCCATTAAGACAAAGAGCTGAAAAATTAAACTTTTGCCGAACCCAGTGGGTAATACAGCCAACACATCTTTGACATCAGAAAGATGGCGCAACGCCAATCGCTGTTCTGCCTTCAAAGTAAAAGCAAATCCCTTGGAGCTCAGCTCTTTCAAAACATCGTCCAAACACTCTTCAAACAACTCCTCCGCCATTTTGTTGTGTTCATTACGCCGGGTTACGCTCAAATGAACATACCTGATTTGATTGACGGATTTATCACTTAGCAAACAACACTACCATGCCGCGCCAATCAGGAAACTCCGTTCGTGGGCGAACGGGTTTTTCAAAATCGTGGGGTTTGCGTGCAAGCGTTTCCTTCTCTCCCTTCCCCTCCCCCGTCACGCACTTTTTTGCGCTCGCCCCAATTTTCGCGCGGCTAAAAAAACGAAAAATGCCTCGAACGTGCGGAAAACCTTACGGAAACGCTTGCTACGCAGGCTATCCTGAAGCGAAACGAGAAGAAGGACGAATCGGACAGCCTAAAAGAACAGTAAAACTTAGCTTTCATATTGAGAGTTTGCCTTTGAAGACAAAAGATGAAAACATTCTATTTCTTTGAAAGGAAAACTTGTCGACCGTAGTCTTATCCAGAGAAGAAAGGCTTGTCGTTGTTGAACTAAAACCTCACTCAAGAACAAAAATATGGCAAAGTTAAAAAAACAGTCTTACTTGTATAAATCCAGTGAATGAACTGACCTCTAGCAGAAACGCTTATTTTTAAAGCTGGAAGAAGCTTTCTGGTTCGGCTTTTCGGCTTTCTGCCATGTACTACACAAACTAAAATGTTTTACCTGCGGTCGATGTAGCTCTGTGTTCAAGCAGCTCCAAATGTTCAAATAAAATGATCGCTTTCCTAGTTGTTTGATTCACTGTTGTTTTAGCCCATTCCGTCCGCGGCTTCTGAAACGCACTATGTTTTTGTGTTCGCACGTTTTCAGAAACGCTGCAACAGTTCACAAGGTTTTGGCGCCTTTTTCTTTCAGTCATGCGATCGATTATTGTTCCTTTTTATTTTTCTCTTTTTCGTTTTTTTTCTCGTTCTTTCTTGTTTTTATGCTAACTAAACTAGTGATTGAGTTTTGAATTGTTATAATTTCAAATTTCAACGACCGCGAAATAGAACTGCGGCATCCCAAAAAACGCTATTTCAGGAAGCTCACAATCATTCAGTTTTTGGAGAGCACTCAAGTAGCTAGCGTTGCTCTTGGCAACTCTTGTGCTCTCCAAACCATAACTCGATGTACGCACGCTAAAGCATGAACCAATTGCAATTGTTAAATACTGAGCCCGTTTTGTAATCACCAGGTTAACTCTCTTTTATCACGATTCGCCCTTCTTTCGATTGTTTTTGAGACGTCAGTATAACTACCTTATTGGTACTTAATTGGGCGGGTCTTTAATTTCTCCTCGCCCTTATTAACTAATTTTTTGGACCTTTTTTCATATTTGCCTATTGAAATCGCGAAAATAAAACCCCGCGAACTACTGCCTCGCCAAAATCGCAAAATTAAGTACCCTCGAAATTAAGTACCAATAAGGTACTTATTATATATGGCTAGTGCTTGTAAATATATAACGTGCACTGTGATTGGTCAATACTCGGGGCCGGATTTTCCCGTAATGCCCACAGGCATTATGAACTCAGGCTCTCAGGGCCGTAGCCAGTATGAGGCAAATCGAGGCACTTGCCTCAGTCATTTTTTCGTTTTCTCAGTCCTTTTTTCGTTTAACACCCTAAATACCTAGGAAGAGAATTTAACCATGGAAATTGCCTCAGTCATAATTTTTTCTGGCTACGGCCCTGGAACTATGTTAATGCCCGGGAGCTAAAGCGGGAATATAGAAAATGTGAAGGTACATTTGATTCAATTAGTTCGAATGATTTGAAGCTAAATGAAAAGAGACAGTTTCTTTGAAGATTTCTACTTTTTCTTATGCAATATAATTTTTGTGTGAAATAAAACTGCTGAGTTCTGAATGCTTTCCGTTAAACTGTTTCATTCATCCCAATCCGCCACGACTCGCTTTTCAATTTCAAGTAATAAAGTGTTAGACACAGCCATATAATAAACTTCTTATTAACTCTCGCTAGCTCGGGACCGTACTGGGAGAATATTCCCCTCAGTCTTTCTTGTAACGGACCTCGCTTCGCTCGTTCCGTACCAGAAAGACCTCGGGCAGTATTTTCCCAGTGCGGCCCTTGCGCTCGGTTGATAAGAAGTAAGTATTGACGTACTCAAAAGCGAGCCAGTGATTGGTTACAAATTTCGCGCCGTTTTTGTGGGGCTCCTTCCATTCAAAACAGAAATTCAAAGTTTCTCGTCAAAAAGCGGCCAGAAATGTAAATTACTTTGTCGTTTGAAAGATAAAGGAAAGCGATATTCAACTTTGGAGGCCATGCTATCGAAAAGCCAAGGAATTAAAACGTGTTTTCATTTGTTTTTAACAGTTTGTTTTTGTCTAGGTGTTGTTGTATGCGCGCTAGTCACGCAATCATGTTTTTGAAAAAAGTTTTGAACGAAAAGGTCGTCGAGTTTGCGTTATTTTACCTATTTTGTCGACTTCTGGAACCTAACAAAACTACATAAAGAAGCTACTTAGAATTTATTTGTGTGATGCACCGACTTATGGTGAGAAAAGTCCATATTTTGATAATTTTTTTCTGCAAAACAAATATTTGATAGGGCGTACAAACATTCCTGTTCAACACTTGACAAGTTGTAAGAATTTCTCTTTTAATCCATGTAGAAAATGTTCACTTTTGCCTTTGTTTTGCCCGAAAAACGATTGAATCCTGATACAAAACCAAATGCGATTTTGAGACGGCAATTCGGCATTATATTGACGGCGTTGGAAGCCCAATACGGAATATATCTTCTTCCAACTAGCCGTCAATGTAATGCAGAATTGCCGTCAATCACGTCAATCGCAATTAGGGTGCGTGTCTTTGGGAAAATCCAAATCCGGATTTTGCGTTTCTTTACCTAAATCCGAAAATGGATTAATCAGAGATTAGTCATCTGAAGAATCCACACTCCGAGTGGATACATCAGATCAAATCTAAATCCGGATTTTTAGGATTCGTGATCCGTGCGTTTCTTTGGGGGACGGATCAATCTCGTACCCAGAGTAGTGAACTCTGGGCACAGGGCGCAGAGGAGTCCTATTTGACCGTAATGCCGGCTAAATTCATCGTGCAAATCGATCTTGTTTTGAATTGAAATTCAAAACAATGAACGTGACTGAACAAAACATCATGCTATCTAGTTACGCGTCTGGTGAAATTCTATCCGCAAGACAAAAGCCCGACAATGGTCGCCCGAGGGGCGACATTATCGGAAAGCGAAGCTTTCCGAAAAGAGGCACGAAGTGCCGAGAAGAAAAAACGTTAGTCAGCAACCTCGTCCCCAGGGTCTTCTCGCTTTTCAATATGGCGGCGGCTCGGGAGAAGACCCTGGCACACAGCAGATCACGTGTCTCCAACGAGGATAAGAGAGGTTGTGCCCAAATAATACCGTCCAGAAGGACAGCCGAGGAGTACTAGGAACGACTTTCCGATTCGGCCGGCTTTCGGAAAATTGTCGGCAAATATCCAATATGGCGGACTGAGCATTCAAAGCAGGCATTAAAGAGGCCGAGAAACAAGGTTTTTACTGTACACTTCACCCCATTCATGTACAGTGCTTGTTTAAACATGAAATTGGCGTCGAACTGTTCAATGTCTTCGAAAAAAACTTCTGTTAGCCGACGCTAAATTAGCTCAAGTACTCCAAATTAAGAAACTGAAACGGGAAGCTTGTGAGGGTGTTGTAAGAATTGAAATGTTTATTTAAAAACCGCGTTTTTGCGATTGAGACATTGTCTTAGAAATAATGGATCCTTTGTCAAAAGTCTATTCCGTTTTATGTGTAACTAGGTTGTCTTGTCCCTCTAGACGGTATTACCCTAAGAAGTAATACCGCCCAGGGGGACATACAGACATATGAGCTTCTTATACATCATATTTTGAATATTTTTTTCAAACCATTGCAGGCCTTGCTGATAAGGTATAATGGTAACTCGGAAAACTTGACTTATCGTAAATATTTTTAAACTTAGTGCCCTTGCCTTCACCTTTGGGGGGGGGGGGTGCAAGCTGTGTATATGTATATTCATCTTTCATTTACTTTCCACCTGGATTTCTATTACACAGTTTCTTTCAGAGTATGCTGTTTACAGGTTTCTACTATAACTCTGATACAGACTTAGTAGTCCTTGTCCCTTTGACTGGTATTACCTAAAAAGATTGTACCATCTGTGAAAGGACATACTGTGTGTTCGCAAGCATTCACAGCTTACATTTCGTTAATATTATCAAAGATATTGGTCTTGTCCCTTTGAACCATATTACCTAAGTAAATAGTACCGTAGTACCGCCTAGATGGCAGATGGCTGTTCAGCTTGCATGTTGTAGATATTCTCATGCTTAGTTGTCTTGTCCCTTTGGCTGGTATTACCTAAGAAAATAGTACCACCCAGAAGGACACACGGGTATTCAGTTCGCATGTCACCAAATGAGACCCTGCTCGCAGGGTACCATCCATGCTAGATTGAGGTGTCTAATTGCAGTATTAAGAAAACTCCCACAAAGGTGAATTTGTTAACAGAGGTATCAGCTAAGGGCTATTTGTTAATTTATAAATTCTTGTACAAGTAAAATTGAAATATTGTGAATGGAACAAAATTATTGTTTGAAAATTAGATTAATTGTTCTGTGTCATTAATGTAGTATTTCATTACAGGAATTGTCCATTTCTCTTCCATGGAAGGTTTTTTTGGGGGGGCTGGGGTGGGGTTGAGGCACCTCCCCTCACCCCACCCCTTGAGAGATTTTAAAACTTTGTATTTTGAGATCTCCACCCACCTCCAAATTTCTGAGAACATTCCGTGGGGGAGGTATGGTTGTTTTCTGGAACAATACAATTATATTTTTGACTTGAGGTTGCAGTGATATTAATGGAACTGTTTCTCACTCTGCCCATGAAGGAGGCAAAGGCCATTGGACGGAAAACAAACATTAATTTTAATTAATTTTGTTTCTTTTTAATTTTTAGTTAATTTTGTTTTTTATTTGGAGATACTAGCAGGAATTGCTACTGTAGAAATTCGAATGTGTAAATAAAGTTTATGTATGTATGTAACTGTTTCAAATGTAATAAAAATGAGTTATTGTTGATTGTTTGCCTTTTTCTATTTTGTTTTTCATTTTTACAATGACAAGGGAATAGTAACTGTAATCAACTTGTTCACCATCTGTTGAAGAAAAAACCCGCTCGTAACTGAGACTGCTCAATTAGGAACGATGTGGTGCTAATTTTGGTTAAGGGTGGTAAAAGAAAGACACGGAAGACGAAAACAGAGAGTTTTGGTACATAAAACATTTAACAAAAAATTGTCCTTTTACATCCATTTAATTATTTAATCAATTTCTTTACTTTATCAAGATGGGTGATGACTACAACAAGTTCTAATTCTTAGAATGATTACTGAATGGCATTCTTAATGTGACTGTGTTAACTTTAACATTGCCATGGGTTTTCAAACCCAGCCTTCAGACGTGTGCGCGTTCCCGCAATAAAATTGGCGGGAAAAACGACAGTTTCGAAGTAGGACTTTGCAATATTCTTAGCTTTCCTTGGAGACAGCTGAAAATTTGGTCCTCTGGCGGTGAGTTGTTTGTCTCCACACTGGAAGAAACAAATAGAGTGATCTCAGAATTCGAGAAAGCCACAATCAGCAAATTCATTGTGAGAAGAGTAGACAAAGGCTTTGGTGCCAAAGGTCAGTGTTATTGTATTAACCTTAATTTTCAGTTCAATGGGAAGCTTTAACAGTTTTACCTCTGAGTTTTCCTGTAGTTGGATTTCACTTGAATGAACTTTATGGTTTTGAAATGCGCCAATTAATTAATTAGCTCATTGTTAAATTGCATTCTCTATTTTTTTTTTACAAACGGTGACATGTTTCTTTCGAAAATGCTAAGATTAAGCAGGGTTTTCATTTTGAGAGAGCATCCGACTGCATACGAGTTTCTTGTTGTAAAATCTGAGAGAGTGAGGAACAGTTCCATTAATATCACTGCAACCCCCAGTTAAAAATATAATTGTGTTGTTCCAGAAAATAGCCATACCTCCACCACGGCTGGCCGGAATGTTCTCGAAAATTTGGAGGTGTTTGGAGGTCTCAAAATACAAAGTTTTAAAATCTCTCAAGGGCTTGGGTGAGGGGAGGTGTCTCAACCCCCCGCCCCCCCCCCAAAAAAAAACCTTCCATGGAAGGGAAATGGACAAGTCCTGTAATGAAAGACTACACAGAACACTGAAACACAGAACACAGAACAATGAATCTAATTTTCAAACAATAATTCACAAGATTTCAATTTTACGTGTACAAGAAATTTATGAATTAACAAATAGACCTTAGCTGATACCTCTGTTAACCCATTCACCTTTGTGGGCGTTTTCTGACAATACTTAAAACTGCAATTAGACACCTCAATTTAGGATGGATGGTACAAGACCACTAAGCATGATAGCATGCGAGCAGGCTGTCGTTTGGTGACACGCGAGCTGAATACCCGTGTGTCCTTCTAGGTGGTACTATTTTCTTAGGTAATACCACTCAAAGGGACAAGACCACCAAGTCTGAAGATAGTTATGAAATGTGAGCTGAATACTCATGAATACAAACAGTGTGTCCCCCCAGATGGTACTATCTCTTTGGGTAATACCTGCCAAAGGGACAAGACTACTAAGCATGAGAATATCTACAACATGCAAGCTGAATAGTCATGTGTCCTTCTAGGCGGTAATATTTTCTTAGGTAATACCATTCAAAGGGACAAGACCACTAAGTCTGAAGATATTTATGAAATGTGAGCTGAATACTCATGAATACAAACAGTTTGTCCCCCCAGATGGTACTATCTCTTTGGGTAATACCTGCCAAAGGGACAAGACTACTAAGCATGAGAATATCTACAGTACGCAAGCTGAACAGTCATGTGTCCTAATCTAGGCGGTACTATTTTCTTAGGTAATACCATTCAAAGGGACAAGACCACTAAGTCTGAAAATATTAACGAAATGTGAGCTGAATACTCATGAATACAAACAGTGTGTCCCCCAGATGGTACTATCTCTTTGGGTAATACCTGCCAAAGGGACAAGACTACTAAGCATGAGAATATCTACAACATGCAATCTGAATAGTCATCTGTCCTTCTAGGCGGTACTATTTTCTTAGGTAATACCATTCAAAGGGACAAGACCACTAAGTCTGAAGATATTTATGAAATGTGAGCTGAATACTCATGAATACAAACAGTTTGTCTCCCCAGATGGTACTATCTCTTTGGGTAATACCTGCCAAAGGGACAAGACTACTAAGCATGAGAATATCTACAGTACGCAAGCTGAACAGTCATGTGTCCTAATCTAGGCGGTACTATTTTCTTAGGTAATACCATTCAAAGGGACAAGACCACTAAGTCTGAAAATATTAACGAAATGTCAGCTGAATACTCATGAATACAAACAGTGTGTCCCCCAGATGGTACTATCTCTTTGGGTAATACCTGCCAAAGGGACAAGACTACTAAGCATGAGAATATCTACAACATGCAAGCTGAATAGTCATGTGTCCTTCTAGGCGGTACTATTTTCTTAGGTAATACCATTCAAAGGGACAAGACCACTAAGTCTGAAGATATTTATGAAATGTGAGCTGAATACTCATGAATACAAACAGTTTGTCTCCCCAGATGGTACTATCTCTTTGGGTAATACCTGCCAAAGGGACAAGACTACTAAGCATGAGAATATCTACAGTACGCAAGCTGAACAGTCATGTGTCCTAATCTAGGCGGTACTATTTTCTTAGGTAATACCATTCAAAGGGACAAGACCACTAAGTCTGAAAATATTAACGAAATGTCAGCTGAATACTCATGAATACAAACAGTGTGTCCCCCAGATGGTACTATCTCTTTGGGTAATACCTGCCAAAGGGACAAGACTACTAAGCATGAGAATATCTACAACATGCAAGCTGAATAGTCATGTGTCCCTCTAGGCGGTACTATTTTCTTAGGTAATACCATTCAAAGGGACAAGACCACTAAGTCTGAAGATATTAACGAAATGTGAGCTGAATACTCATGAATACAAACAGTGTGTCCCCCAGATGGTACTATCTCTTTGGGTAATACCTGCCAAAGGGACAAGACTACTAAGCATGAGAATATCTACAGTATGCAAGCTGAACAGTCATGTGTCCTTCTAGGCGGTACTATTTTCTTAGGTAATACCATTCAAAGGGACAAGACCACTAAGTCTGAAGATATTTATGAAATGTGAGCTGAATACTCATGAATACAAACAGTTTGTCCCCCCAGATGGTACTATCTCTTTGGGTAATACCTGCCAAAGGGACAAGACTACTAAGCATGAGAATATCTACAACATGCAAGCTGAATAGTCATGTGTCCTTCTAGGCGGTACTATTTTCTTAGGTAATACCATTCAAAGGGACAAGACCACTAAGTCTGAAGATATTAATGAAATGTGAGCTGAATAATCATGAATACTAATAGTGTGTCCCTCAGATGGTACTATCTCTTTGGGTAATACCTGCCAAAAGGACAAGACTACTAAGCATGAGAATATCTACAACATGCAAGCTGAATAGCCATGTGTCCATCTAGGCGGTACTACAGTACTATTTACTTAGGTAATATGGTTCAAAGGGACAAGACCAATATCTTTGATAATATTAACGAAATGTAAGCTGTGAATGCTTGCGAACACACAGTATGTCCTTTCACAGATGGTACAATCTTTTTAGGTAATACCAGTCAAAGGGACAAGGACTACTAAGTCTGTATCAGAGTTATAGTAGAAACCTGTAAACAGCATAATCTGAAAGAAACTGTGTAATAGAAATCCAGGTGGAAAGTAAATGAAAGATGAAAATACATATACACAGCTTGCACCCCCACCCCCCCCCCTAAAAGGTGAAGGCAAGAGCACTAAGTTTAAAAATATTAACGATAAGTCAAGTTTTCCGAGTTACCATTATACCTTATCAGCAAGGCCTGCAATGGTTTGAAAAAAATATTCAAAATATGATGTATAAGAAGCTCATATGTCTGTATGTCCCCCTGGGCGGTATTACTTCTTAGGGTAATACCGTCTAGAGGGACAAGACAACCTAGTTACACATAAAACGGAATAGACTTTTGACAAAGGATCCATTATTTCTAAGACAATGTCTCAATCGCAAAAACGCGGTTTTTTAATAAACATTTCAATTCTTACAAGACCCTCACAAACTTCCCGTTTCAGTTTCTTAATTTGGAGTACTTGAGCTAATTTAGCGTCGGCTAACAGAAGTTTTTTTCGAAGACATTGAACAGTTCGACGCCAATTTCATGTTTAAACAAGCACTGTACATGAATTGTGTGAAGCGTACAGTAAAAACCTTGTTTCTCGGCCTCTTTAATACCTGCTTTGAATGCTCAGTCCGCCATATTGGATATTTGCCGACAATTTTCCGAAAGCCGGCCGAATCGGAAAGTCGTTCCTAGTACTCCTCGGCTGTCCTTCTGGACGGTATTATTTAGGCACAACCCTGCTTTGAATGCTCAGTCCGCCATATTGGATATTTGCCGACAATTTTCCGAAAGCCGGCCGAATCGGAAAGTCGTTCCTAGTACTCCTCGGCTGTCCTTCTGGACGGTATTATTTAGGCACAACCTCTCCATCCTCGTTGGAGACACGTGATCTGCTGTGTGCCAGGGTCTTCTCCCGAGCCGCCGCCATATTGAAAAGCGAGAAGACCCTGGGGATGAGGTTGGCATGCAAGTGAACGTTCTAGGCAATAATGAAGCAACTGTTAACACTGGCAAGAATATCCTAAGACCAGAAAAACAAGGACAAATCATGGAGATAGAACTGGACTGCTCAAACACCGATCCCACTAATAACACTAATTTTCAAGTTGATGTTGAAGTTTATAGCACTCACGTTGGCTTGTGAGACTCTTGACTTTGCAAGTCAGCGAAGCAAATATGGAAAAACCAGACTCGTATCCAGTCGCTTCTCTTGTCCGCGCTGTGCTTTGTGGGTAGGATTTGATGAGTTCGCGGTGCATCAAGGGAAGGACGGAAAAAGCTTTGCGCGCATCGATCACCTTCCATATTCAATGCAAAAAGGAAAAAGTAAGTGAAGACTGGGTACGAGTCTGTGGAAAAGAGGCCGCTGACACTTGATTTGGTTTGGAAAGAATAATACCTTAGCAATAAAAAGAGAACTCCTTAAATCTTAATGGCCTTTCGTTAAATAGATAGCCGGTTTGCTTTCAATCATTAACAACGTTACTCCCATTATTGCTAACTTCAACCCTTCCATCCTGGCTAATTTCGAAATAATTTTTATTTGCAGTTTTTTTGAAGTTTTGTTTTGTTACACGATCAAAGAGCTTTTAGAGGTACGCATTAGAAGCGATTTTCCTTTACGAGTTACAAAGTCAGTAAAATTGTCAATAAACCTGGCGAAAAGGTTAGTGCTAAGAAAAATATTGAGACAAAATTGCGAAGAAAGTATGCATCTTTCTCCCCCCGGCTCTCGGTAATCAAGATGGCAGCGAAGAAAAGTCGTGTCCTTCATATAATCAATGTAGACTTCCACTGGATATATGAACAAGCGCGTGCTCTAGTATTCTGCCTGACCTAACTCAAATGATACTCCTTTGAACACACAATCACATAGCCAGACATAAAATTTCGTTCGGATAAAGAAAGGCAATGAATTTTGGGTACCAGAAATACCTACTCGCGCCGTTTTATCAGGCTAGTTTGGTCTTGCCAGTCGTCATCAGGTATTTGGCGAGACGTAAAATACAAACCATGGGTTGACCAAACTCGCTTGATATGCTGCCAAAGTGTACCAAAATAGTACGAAGGACAGGGATATAAAAAAGGCTGAGAATTCTGAAAGTAGGGAGGGTAAATAAAAAAGAAAATGTCTCCGCGGAGCATCTTTCAAACAGTAAAATTAAAGTTTTCTCTTTTCAGAAAATAAACCAACTGCGGATTGGAAGCTGAGAGCTGGAAATACGGCAAAATGAGACTCGTACCCAGTCATCACTTATTTATTTCTTTTCGCATTGGAATGTGGGAAGGCGACCAATGCGCGCAGAGCCTTTTGGGAAGGACGGAGAAAAGTGACTTCCTTCCCTCCCTTGATGCACCGCGAACTCATAAAATCTTTCCCATAAACCACAGTGCAGACAAGAGAAGCGGCAAAATGGTAAATTTAAGGTTACTGCAAACCTTCGCGGGAGTCTTCCGGCAAATCTTCTCTACGCGCGTCGTTTTTCAATAAATCCTAGCAAACTATATATCACTGTAAAGCTTATAAAATGCAGAATCCAAATTAGTACTTTTTTCAAGACTTTTTTATTTATAGAAGAGCGCGCAAGCCGTCAAACGCAAAACTGACTGAGTTCGCCAAAGTGAATTATGTGCCTTCGCGTTATCGCGGACATCCAAATAAACTGCACTATATCAATCAGGATGTGATAGGCTAACAAAGCGTGTGAGGCTTTTTCGTTACTTTCATTAGTTTCCGAGAAAATCTATTGTTAAGTTAGACAATTGAAACATTTTGAATGGTCGTCACGCGCCGGGACATTTATACTAGAAAAATATTGGGAATTTCGTAAAAGCCTCGCACAGTTTGGCGCGTTGATGTGTGTCGAACACTTGGGCCGCGTTTCGTTCAAATCTGATAAATTTAGATACCCCAGCAATTCGTTTGAATTGAGGGAATACGCGAAAAAACAAAACTCGAGTTGCAGGCACCGAAAGATTTCGACATTTTTCGCACTTCATTAAAACAGTTGTCAGCATGGTCATGCCGCCGACCAATAAAACACAACGTAGGAACCCCCTGACAAGTGTCCCGGCAAAGCGGTCTATGAAATTTGCGGGAAAAGGAAAGCCAGAGCACAATATTTATTTATTTTATTTATTTTTTTTGGACTCGGTTTTTTTTATCCTAACACTAAATCACCATAATCCTGGTCTCTTGGATCGGCAAGAGAACGAATCATAAAAGCGAGCATAATCAAGAACGTCGCATAAAAGCGCTAATTAAAATCTTCAATGCGTCGAGCGATTAGACTGAATTCGCTGGGTGAAGCGAACAAGGTTCTTCATTGCACACTTTTATAAATGAGTTTGATGTGAATTACCGCAAAAAGTTCGGTTAAAAGAAACAACACTTTCTAGTTTGGTAAAGAGACAGTTTGCGTAGCTTTACAGTTTTTCGAAATTTTGGCTCCGAAAAAGCCTGTTTAACGCGCGCTAACAATTCTAACAGCAATTAACCAGCTTTAAACACATTAACACGTTCGTTGAGAGATTCGTCAGGGCTTACAATTCGGGGGTAATTTCGGTTTTATAAGCACGAACACATCCTTCCACAACACGCTTTATTTTCTGCAACAGACCGACGACGAGTGCGTGTCAATGACGACTGCAGTCTGCGTATTATACCGAGCGCCGTAGAAAAAGAAATGTGATCACGATGGACCCGTTAGACAAATCTATTTTTTTGATTTCACTATTTCGTCATTTCATCGTTTCGCCATTTCGCCAAACTACTGGGAATGCGACGTAAACAAAATATGCACTTATGCAAATTTTCCCGTAATTCGAGATCTGAATTAATGAAATCGTGTGCGCGTCATCATGGATAAACAAAAACGTACCATTCTGCATGACCCTACTCCCTTGGTCGCCTTACTATTTTTTGTCTGTTTGTTTGTTTGTTTGTTTGTTTTGCTTGCCCAAACTGTTCTCTGTTCTTCTCATCCAAGATGGCGGCTTGAATTGGTCGCCCAAAATAAGTCAAAATAAGCCTGCAGTGAAGACAACACGTGTTGTCTCATTGTCTTAGCTTTGTCTTCTAACAACTGTTTTAGTTACTATCAGGTAGTAGACCGTCGCTACCTTATTTTGAAAGCCAGAAAAACAACAAACAACAACATAAAAAAAACAAAAACGAAAAAGGAAAAACAGAACAAATATACTGAGGAAATTGTACTTTCCTTCTTAGTTGTTTTCAGTTCATTTACTTCCTGGTCGGAATTGGCATTCTATCCTTTGGTATAGTGTACCAAAAAACAACCACTCCTTTCAGTTTCGCTACCCACAGCCAACAAGGCGCTTATTTCATGGAAAACTTGGTAGTGGAGGATGATATGCATTCTGCATGGGACGGCTTAGAGCTCGAAGAGACTAAAAGTTAAAAGATTAATTGTCGAAGGCCAATTTAGAACTCTGGTTTAGGAGATTAAAAAGTCGTGGACTAATGTGCAAGTCACCCATTATTTAATTATGCCATTACACAGTATAGCATTAGCGTGTAAAAAAACAGTATAACCTGATTATTAAAATACAATGTTGTTCAGATAGTAGTTCACAAACTGAAACGTACTTATTTGCAAATCTGTTCGTATCACTATGTAATGGTAGTTCCACTAACTGCAGTTCGCCGAACGTACGTATTAGACATAAATTTCGATTTGATCCTCATTCTCATCCATGTCGATGATGTGAATATCCTCAGGGAATGCAGGTTTGTTGCTCACGTTCCACTAGACTCGCTGTTTCCTCCCTGGGCAGTCTGGTGACTGTGTATGGCCGTTCGACAGGGGCAAAATACCTGAAATATCATTTGCAGCTTTCTTAGATTGTTTAGTGGTTTTTAAAGGCACATTTGTGAAAGCGAATACAGATTAACCTGTTCGGCGTTCTTAGCTGAAAATTTAGGCCGCAGAAAATTTTCTGAAACAGAAGCCTATCCGCCTAATTTCTGAGCTGCTGATGGCTCGTCGAAAATGCTAGCTGACCTTATTTTGCACTCGAAACGACGTATTAATTTGTCCCTATGAAACAATAGGAACTAACAAGTCTTGTTACGAACGTCCGTGGTAATGTTTCGCCAAAGAAATCTCTAACTTTCGCTGCAACTGAATCCGAATATCTCGGGCGATTTTAGGCCTTCTGAACAGATATTCCCCGAAACGAACCGTTGGTCACGTAAACTAGACAATGGCCTTGTGGTCCCCGGGAAATTCACCGCTTCCACAAAGAGCGCGGCAATTGCGAATCGATTGAAAGAAGAGATTTTGCACGTGAAGGAACTACGCCAATACATGGATCTGGAAATTGTAAGATGCAATTTAGAAGAAAAGAAACTGGTTTCTTGTTTCGTAGTGATGTAGCGAACAGTAATACCAATAATTGTTAAAAAGGCTGCACGATTGATTAATGAGGACCAACACTGTTCTCAGCCGTTGTTGTCTCAAAAAAGAGGCGGGGTAGGGGAGGGGGCGCTCACGCGAGGAGGGGGAGGGGGGGCGCTTATTTCAAATTTTGGATAACGCGAGGTGGCTTATTCGAGGGAGGGTGCTAATTCGAGGATTTACGGTAAATGAGGTTTTTTTAATCGGCAGATTTTTTGCCTGGATTTGCCCCTTCGTGCTCATGACAGTCTTGGCTTGAATTTAGTGACGGCCTCAAACAAAACTTAACTATCCCTTTTTAACAGTTTTCGATAAAACAAAGCCCTAGTGCCCAGGTAAATGCAGATATGACAATTTCATGGAAATACATGAACAAATAAAGAAAAGAGTTGTTTATTTATCAATTTTAAACCAACCGAGAAAATTAGCTTTCGAAAGGAGTGAATTTCAGTTCTGTAGCAACTTAATTAGGCCTTAACTGTTTAAAATGCTGCAGTCCGAATCACCTTTAGGAAGCTTTTCCTGGCACCTTTCTTTTACCTTTCTTTTCAGCAAAAATGACAAGACGCCAGGTAAAATCAATTTTCGTTTTCAGTTCAGTCTGAAATAAGGAGCGCAATGAAACAACAACCAAGAAAATTAGCTTTCGAAAGCACTTAAGGATTTACGGTTAACCATGTTTTGAATGAAACAATTGTTTCTTTATTTCTGTTCTCTAAAATAAATTTGCTTTGGATGAGTGAAATGAAAAAATGCCGTCTTCGTGGCTTTAAAATCCTCAGTTCTTAATTCCAAATGTTAGGTTTAGCGTATAGCAAAACATTAAAACTTGGAATACATTCATGTCATTCGGCATAAATTGTCCCCTTTCTCGAATGAAATAAGTTTCGTGCGACGACAGAGCCGTTAAGTAAAAAAACGGCAAGGCTCGATTGATTGCTTTTATGTTTTGAGGAACGATAAAGAATACAATTGCAGCTGAAATTTGTGCTGTGTATTAGTTTTAACCTTAAGGTGACACTAAATTTACACATAAATTGCGGCAACAGTTTTTACAGTTTTTGTTTTCTTAAAAGAAAAAAATGTCACTCAAACAGTGCCGACGTAGTTAACAAGAGAAACTTATAAAAAAGAGGAAACTGAATTTCCTTCATTTTATCGCTACCCAATGGCTGAAAAACTTGGTAAGATTTCTTTTTTGTTTAATTGAAAACTAGTCAGAGTGCTACATTAGAGAAAACACTGGCTAAAGTTTTACAAAGTGCACAGATCAGTAGAACTGAGTCGTCTTGGTAAGAGTGAAACTGACAAACTAGGGCAAGAAAAAGGAAAAAAAGTTCAACTCAGAAACCCTGTACAGAGAAGCAAAATAAAACAAGAAAGGCAAGGATGTCTGTCAAATATACGAGAACTGAACTGAAGAAACCGAAACACCGAAATGAATCGCTCAACTTCAGATGTGCATCGCTCCGCAGTAATTGGTCCAAGTCCAGCCGCGGTAATCACTGACATGACGCTGTTATCAATCGCCATTTTGTTTGGATTCGCAGGAAACACCCGAGTTTGCCACATTCTAAAAAAGCGTCAAGACCTGCGCAAGGTTCCACACTTTCCATTCGCGAGTCTGGCGGTGAATGGAATTTTCTCATCCTTGGTGGCTTTACCTTCTCGGTTAGCGACGGCCACCTTACAGGCCTGGCCAGGGGTTTTGGGTATACGGTGTCTAGGGGGTTTTTAATCAAGGTATTCGGTATTTTCTGCCAAAGTTTTCAGGTATAGGGTATTCTGTATTACAATAATTTTAGGTATTTGTTATCAACATTTTGCATTTTTTTAAGGTATATTGGTATCCCAGGGGAAAGAAATGAGGTGTGTTGGTATCCCACTAGCCCCCCTGGTCGGGCCTGACCTTAAATCACCATCTGGACAAACCACGGCATGCAGAATATACATGTAATGTTTGGATCACAAGTATTTTTATTTGTGGTGTTATCAGCACTGTGACCTTATCGTTAATGGCGATTGATCGACAAGATTGTGCTTTACGTCCGTTTAATCGACGCATGAAACCAAGTAATATCAGAGTTGTCATAGCCATCTCGTGGATCGGAACTCTAGTGTTAAGCTCGGTTTTATCTTTCAGTATATTATATGGCGAGTCAGTCTGTCATGAATTTAACCCGAATGCCTTTTTTTTCGAAGCTTTTAGATAAACATCCCATTTTCATATACTACATTACTTTAGGGATTTCTTTTAATATTGTTTGTTCACTTATTATTGTTACAACTGCTATCCGCATTATAAAAAGATTGCGTTCGTCTCCGTTGCCAGATTCGCAAACCCTTCACAGACGCCAAGAAAACAAACTGACATGGCTGACTTACAAGATCTGCGGGGTGTTTATCGTCTGTTGGTTGCCTTACATTGGAAGTACAGGTTTTGCGTTAACCGGTGGCAGTCGTGGGAATGCCGCAATTGATGTAGTTGTAGTATCATCAACAGTATCATATTATTATTATGTGTTAAATCCCCTTTTACATTTATTTGTCATTTGCTGTGGGACAGAGGAACAGTGAACCATTTTTCAGGACCAGCCAACAGACGTCCTATAGACGGCATACAAATGAACGTTGTATACCATAATCAAGTAGCAGTTAACGATAATATCCCAAGAGCATGCAGAACTAAGTTGTTCGGACATTAATCCCACAAATAACGCTAATGTTCAAGTTGATGTTGAAGTTTATGATACTCACTTATAAGATTTATGAATGTGGAAGACCGCAAAACGGCAATAGCGATGAAAATCAAAGCAGTTTTGACGGTTTTCTGAAGTTTAATCGAAGAAGTTTATTTGGTGTGGAAAAAGATAACACCTTAGAAATAAAACGAGGACTCCTTGATTTCGTAAGCGTTTTTTTCTTTAAATAGATGACTGTCCTGGTTTTAATCCTACTCAAAGTCCCATCTGTTCTAGGGAATCTTCAAAGTCCCATCCGTCGTGGCTAATTTGCCAGCTTCTTTAAGCTTAGTTAAAAGACGTTCGTGTTGAAATGTTTTAGTACCACCCATTTAAAAAATCACATGGCTTGATTAGTGCAGTTATTATAGTAAAACATGTCCTAGCAAATGTCTTTTCTCCGAATTTTTTTAAGTGTTGTTTTCTTGTTCGATCATCGCAAAGGAAGCGTTAGACTTTCTCAAAGTCCGTTTCCGGTTTTTGCCGTTTAAGTGGTTAAGTGGTCTCGCTCGCTTCGCAAGCGTTCTTCGCGCCTTCGGCGCTCTCTCGCGGTCAACTTGTGGGCAAGTCTAAGGAAGCGTGTATCCTTGTCCCCTGCAGAGTCCTCTCGGTGATCAATCCTGATAGTAGGCTCAGTCTCCAGCCGTGAGTGTCTCGATGCGCCCGCGATTCTCGCCACCTTCACGGCTGGAAGCACGGGTTTGGTGGCATGTCCCGGACGTCATTACAATTTTAATAATTATGTAGACAATCCACACGCATTTGCTTAAATTTTATCTGCTTTTTTTATCGTCTTGAAAAAAAAGCGAAATGCGAAAAGTATGTCTGAAACGTCCTCCTAAAAGTGTGAAATTTCAAGAGAAAGACGAAATCCCGCTAAATTATGTCGCTCATCATGCTGCCCGCAAATTTCATGGGGCTTGTCTCGATTGGTCAGTCTAAAGAATAACCAAACCCGTGCGCCCAGCTGTGAAAGTGGCGAGAATCGCGGGCGTATCGAGACACTCACGGCTGGAGACTGAGCCTATCCTGATAGCAGCGAAGAAAACACTCTAGGCGTAGGTCAAATGTTCTTCTATACTTTATATCTCCAATTGGTATGTAGACTTCCCCTGAACATATGAGCAAGCAAGTTCGCTCTTTGTAACTGACGGCATGATTTTCTTCTGGACACACTATCACAGTAGTCAGAATAAAAGAAAAATAAAGGTATCGATGGCCATGAGAATATAAATGGCATTATTTTGACTCAAGTTAAGTGAAATTTCATCGGATAAAGAAGTGCAATGGTGGAATGAAAAAAATGCCGTCTTCTTGGCTTTAAAATTCTCCTTTCTTAATTCTAAATGTTTGGTTTAGCGTATAGCAAAACTTCAAAGCTTAGAATGTATTCATGTTATTCGGCATAAATTGTCCCCTTTCTCGAAAGAAATAAACTTCGTGCGACTACAGAGCGAAGCCGTTAAGTAAAAACAAGGCTCGGCTGATTGCTTTTCTGTTTTGTGGAACAGTAAAGAATATAGTTGCAGCTGAAATTAATGCTCTGTGTTAGTGTCACCCTTGAAGTGACGCTAAATTTGCACATTTACATTGCAACAACTGTTTTAACAGTTTTTGTTTCTTTAGAAGAAAAAAAATGCCGCTCAAACAGTGCCGACGTAGTTAATACTTGGCCCACACAAGAGAAACTTTAAAGGAAAGAGGAAACTGAATTTCCTTCCTTTTATCACCAGCCAATGGCTGAAAATCTTGGTAAGATGTCTTTTCTGTTTTACTGAAAACTAACCAGAGAGCCACATTAGGGAGAAATAAGAATGAAAATAAGCTAAAGCAAGAAAAAGCACAACAGCGAAATTAATCTCTTAACTTCAAACAAGCATCGCTCTGCAGTAATTGGTCCAAGTCCAGCCGCTGTAATCACCGACATGACGCTGTTATCAATCGCCATTTTGTTTGGATTCGCAGGAAACGCCCGAGTTTGCAGCATTGTAAAAAGGCGTCAAGACCTGCGAAAGGTTCCACACTTTCTATTCGCGGTGGTGGCACTTATTTGCCATCTTGCTTAGCGACGGCCAGCTAAAATCATCTTCTGAACAAACCACAACATACAGAATAATAATAGTAATTATAATAATAATAATAATAATAATAATGATGATGATAATGATAATGATAATGATAATGATAATGATAATGATAATGATAATAATAATAATAATAATAATAATAATATTATAATTATTATTATTACTATTATTAGCAACTGATCGACAAGGCTGTGTTTCACGTTCGTTTAACCAACGGTTGAGACCAAATAATATCCGAGTTGACATAGCCATCCTGTGGATCGAGAATTTAGTGTTATTGTAACTTTTAGTGTGTTCTATTACGAGTCAGCCTTTTTTCAATTTAGTGTAAATAGCCTTCTTTCAAAAGTGGCAAAGAGAACCCCATTCAGTCATGTATTACATTATTCTTGGGTTCCTTTTAATGTCGTTTCCTTGCTTATTATTAAGACATTTGCTATTTGCATTGTAAAAAGACTGCGTTCGTCTCCGTTGCCAGATTTGCAAACTCTTCACAGACGCCAAGAAAACAGACTAAGGGTGCGTTTCTTTGGGAAAATCCAAATCCGGATTCTTGTATCCAAAAAAGGATTATGCATTTCTTTACCTAGATGCGAAAATGGATTAATCAGGGATTAGTGATCTGAAGAATCTACACTCCGAGCGGATACATCAGATCAAATCTAAATCCGGATTTTTAGGATTCATGACCCGTGCGTTTCTTTAGGGAACGACCCGAAAATAGTACATCTGTCAAGCGGTCTTCCATGCAAATTTACTGGTCTCGCCATATTTTCTCTCGATCTTGCGTGACAAAACATTCGAGCGTGAAAAAGAAAATTCAGGTGATTATTCCGTTCCGTATATTTGCAAAGTTTTCTTCAGTAGCATTGACACGTCAGGATAACTTCATTTGTGTACCACTTCTGTAATTCAGGGACCAGATTTTGCTATTTGTGAACGCAAATAGCGAGTTCACTTGAACTACTGCAGTAGTCCAGCCATATGGTGAAAAAATTGTGCGCTTAGGGGTAAAAGCACCAAAGTCGGCACAATGATAGAACTAGATGAACTGATCATTTTTAGCTATGGACCCTATCCAAATACACACGGGGGGAAGCACAATGTGCCGTTGGGGGGAGGGGTTTGGCCGTTCTGTTCTATAGCCCATCTATATGGTGAAAGAATTGTGCACTCAGGGGTAAAAGCACCAAAATTGGCATGGTAATAGTACTTACGTTGCTGAACAAAATTAGCTATGGACCCAGGCGGATATCTGCTGGGGGGGGGGGAGAGGATAATTTTTCACTTAGGAGGTGGGGTAGTTACAATTTTTAAAGGAATTGCTGCAATTTAAGAAAAAGCTGTAACGTTCACCCGAATTTGCCATATTAGTAGGGCGTGATGTCCTAAGGAAGTTCATCAATGACTCTAACTGCATTTTTTCAAAAAAGGGGGGGCACGACTTAGGGGAGAGGAGTGGTAGCATGTATCTTTGTATTTTCGTTTTAGTTTCTCTTGTGAAAGAAAAGCACAATAATCTGCCTTGAAAACCAGCAGAATTATAATTCATTAAGCGAGGTCTCCTGTGGCCTCATGCGACAGCATCCTTCATGGTGGAGTTTGGGGGTGGGAGGGGGGGGCTTTGCACCTTGGCGTAGAATGCACAATCACGTTTCGTATAATATCTGAAAATCAACAATTGTATGAAACAAAACTAAATAATTATACAACGTTAAAGTTATATAACCTCATTAGGGGATGCATCTACAACCCTGTCAGGGATCTTAGCAGCATCTTGAGTCATATTCGAACATTTCAGATTGATAAGTAAGTTAAATAGGGTTACTGAAAAATTTATGTCAAATAAACGGTGCATGGCGTGCAGGCAAAAAACACATTTTGTGCGTCGTCTTGTCTTTTCAGTTAATATACAGTGCTTGTGGCGTCAGTAACAGAACTGGTCATGGGGTAAATATAAATGTTAAAAAATGCGACATTTTAGTCAGCAGTTTAGGTGTTTTTGCCTGGATATACTCCTTTATGCTCAAAATACCACTGGCTTGAATTTAGTAGTGGTTCCTCGAAAATGACGGTCTCAAACGAAAATAAACTTTATTCCCATTTTCTCTGATCAAACTGAGGTCAAAACTCAAGTTTGTAATTCTTTTTAACAGTCTTTATTGAGACAAAGCCGAATTTAAAGTCCAAACGCCCGGGTAAACGCAGATGTGACAAAATTTGATGAAATGGAAATACTAAATACTCTTTGACAAAAATAATCTAATAATACAAACCATCTCGAAAAAACCTTCCCTTCCCTATATTTCGCGATTTTTTTCCATAAAAAAAGGAAAACAGCAGTTGCCTGTTAGTTATTTACCAATTTTCTAAACTAAGCGAAGAATAAAAACTAAACTAAGAAAATTAACTTTCGTGAATTTCAGTTCAGTAGCTCTTTAATTTCAGCTTAACATGTTTTGAATGAAACAACTGTTTCGTTATTTCTGTCCTATAAAATAAATTTCCATTGAATGACTGAAATGAAAAAGGCCTTCTGCGTGGGAATAAATAAAATTGTCATTCTTCACGAATTTCTGGTCTGTTTTAAGTAAGAGGCAATAATTCCAACTGAAAGATTGCTTCAGCCCCTCGCAAAACGTTAAGACTTGTAATACTACATTCTTCTTCAAACATGCTGTATTATAACGCGAAACTGGCTGAGGCCGTCCGTACTAACTACCTGAACAACCCGAAATAAAATTCTCGGTCTGCCAGTCGCATTTTCAAGCACAAGATTGTGATAATCTCCTTATTGTTTTCTCTTGGTGAAGTTTTCTCTTACCAACAGGACCTCTGCCTTTTTTCAGGTTGTCTTTCTTTCCCGCCGTCAACGTCTACGGTTCAGTAACATCAAAAGGAGCGCTTCTTCGTTTTCTTCTTCGTCCGCCATTTTGAAACTACAACTCGTCTCATTCCCCCAGGCCCAAGTTGTTCAAAAGTTGGATAGCGCTATCCACCGGATAAATCTCTGTCCACTGGATAACGCAATTGGTTTCCCTAATGCTTATCCACTGGATAGTGATTTATCCGGTGGAGAGCGCAATCCAACTTTTGAACAACTGGGGCCTGGATTATAAATCTCTAGCCCAGTGCGCCTGCGTGTGTCGCGTTTCTTATGCTTTGCCTCAAATGCTATGTCATAAGTGTGAACATTCTTATGCTTATGTTTGTGCTTATGCTCGTGCTTATGCTTATGTTAATGTCACAAGTGTGAACCAGCCTTTAGCCCATACAAGGAAAACTTTAAAGGAAAGACGAAATTGAACGGTTCCTACGCAGTATAGCGCCAGCCAATGGCTAAAAAACCTAGTACAGATGTCTTTTTTTTGTTTCATTGACAACTAATCAGAGAGTTGCAATAGAGAGCCCTGTATCTTTTGAACCTTCACAACTGAAACACAAAGGTGAAAAACAACTCGAAATCACTCGAGGTCGTCTTGGCAGGAGTGAAAACAAACTAAAGCAAACGAAAGCAAACTGAGACAGTTCAACTGAGCAGCCCTGTACAGACGGGCACAATAAAAACGAAAACCGCAAGGATATCGGTCAAATAAACGAACACTGAGCTGAAACGAATCGCTCAACTTCGAGCATCGCTCCGCAGTAATTGGTCGAAGTCCAGCCGCTGTAATCACTGACATGACGTTGTTATCAATCGCCATTTTGTTTGGATTCGCAGGAACCGCCCGATTTGTTACATTCTAAAAAAGGGTCAAGACCTGCGCAAGGTTCCACATTTTCTATTCGCCAGTCTGGCGGTGAATGGAATTTTCTCATCTTTGATGGCTTTACCTTCTCACTTAGAGACCGCCACCTTAAGTAATCTTCTGAATAAACCACACTACACCGAATATGTCCATGTAATGTTTGGATCACAAGTACTTTTATTTGTGGTGTTATCAATGCTGTGACCTTATCATCAATGGCGATTAATCGACAAGATTGTGTTTTACGGCCGTTTAACCGACGCATGAAACCAAGTAATATCAGAGTTGTCATAGCCATCGCGTGGATCTTGACTCTAGTGTTAAGCTTGGTTTTAGCTTTTAATGTGTTCTTTGGCGAGTCAGTCTGTCATGAATTTAGCCCGAATGCCTTTTTTTCGAAGCTTTTAGATAAACATCCCATTTTCATCTGCTACATTACCTTAGGAATTTCTTTTAATATTGTTTGTTCGCTAACTATTGTTACAACTGCTATCCGAAATATAAAAAGATTGCGTTCGTCTCCGTTGCCAGATTCGCAAACCCTTCCAGACGCCAAGAAAACAAACTAACATGGCTGACTTACAAGATCTGCGGGGTGTTAATCATCTTCTGGTTGCCTTACATCGTAAGTACAGGTCTGGCGTTTTCTGATGGCATTCTTGGGAATACCAAAATTGATGCGGTTGTAGTATCAGTAACAGTATCATATTATTATTATGTGTTAAATCCTCTTTTACATTATCATTTGCTGTGGAATAGAAGAACAGTGAACCAGTTTTCAGGACCAGCTGACAGACGAGTGATGGGCAGCATGCAAGTGAACGTTTTGGGCAATAATGAAGCAACTGTTAACACTGGCAAGAATATCCTAAGACCACAAAAACAAGGACAAATCATAGGAGATAGAACTGAACTGCTCAAACACCGATCCCACTAATAACACTAATTTTCAAGTTGATGTTTATAATACTCACGTTGTCTTATGGGACTCATGACTAACTCTGCAAGTCTGCGAAGCAAATATGGAAAAGCCAGACTCGTATCCAGTCGCTTCTCTTGTCTGCGCTGTGGTTTATGGGTAGGATTTGATGAGTTCGCGGTGCATCAAGGGAAGAACGGAAAAGGCTTTGCGCTCATCGATCGCCTTCCCATATTCAATGCGAAAGGGCTGCCTCGTCCCCAGGCGCCGGTTTAGCGAGGGGAAAACAGGGAGCCCGGCTGCAGTGCACCTATCCCGCAACGCCACGGCGCACCATCTTACAATAAGGAGGGAACCCCGGGGACGAGACAGGCGAAAAGGAATAAATAAGTGACGACTGGGTACGACTCTGTGGAAAAGCGGCAACAGCGATGTAAAACAAATCAGTCAATTTGGGCATTTTTCTGAAGTTAAATGGAAAGAAGTTTATTTGGTTTGGAAAAAATAATACCTTAGATATAAAGGAGAAATCCTTAATTCTTTAGGGGTCTTTCTTTAAATAGATGACCGCTTTGCTTTCAATCCTATACAACGTTGATTGCTAACTTCAAAGTCCCTTCCATCCTGGCTAATTTTGCTACTTTTTGGTAAGCCTTATGAAAATACAATTATGGGTATGGAAATGTTTAGTGTCGCCCATTTACGACAAGGCTTGATAAGTGCACTTATTACAATAAAACAAAAAGAAATATCTTTTTACTTCTAATTTTTTGAAAGTTTAAGGGCTTTTGGAGGTACGCATTAGAAGCGATTTTCCTTTGCGAGTTACAAAGTCAGTAAAATTGTTAATAAACCTGGCGTAAAGGTTAGTGCTAAGACTAAGTATGCATCTTTCTCCCCCCGGCTCTCGGTAATCAAGATGGCAGCGAAGAAAAGTCGTATTCTTCATATAATCAACGTAACTCCAACTCTTATGTAGACTTCCACTAGATATATGAACAAGCACGTGCTCTATTCTGACCTAACTCAAATGATACTCCTTTGAACACACAATCACATAGCCAGATATATGCATGGCAATAAGAAGGAATCGATTCTTTTTGACCCAAGAATAATGAAATTTTCTTCGGATAAAGAAAGGTAATTAATTTTGGGTACCAAAAATACCTACTCGTGCCGTTTTGGTGCACTTCGACGAAATATCGGGCTGGTTTGGTCTTGCCAGTCGTCATCAGGTATTTGAAAGACGTAAAATACAAACCATGGCTTGATATGCCGCCAAAGTGTACCAAAATGGTACGAAGGACAGGGATATAAAAAAGGCTGCGAATTCCGAAAGTAGGGAGGGTAAATAAACAAGTAACTGTCTCCGAGGAGCATCTTTCCAACAGTAAAATTTAAAAGTTTTCTCTTTTCAGGAAACAAACCAGATGATTGGAAGCTGAAAGCTGGAAAAACGGCAAAATGGCAAATTTAACTGCAGTTTGGTTTAGGTTCTGACATAGATTGAAAAGAACTCAAGTCGTTTCGGCGCCCTCGAAAAAGGATGAAGAGAAAGGACACTGGGAACGATGTTCTACATTTTTGTGGAAAAACCACATTATCAATTGCGTCAGAACAATAATGGTATATTGCTAGCAAGTCCGCGGTTCAAAACGAAAAAGTTTATGGGGGATCGCTCGTTTATGGTAGCTGCCCCAGTCTCGTGGGCATATTAATAATGTATTTCATTATAAAGTGTAATGTGCTTTTGATTATTTTTATAGAAAAAGTGCAATATAAGTAATCACCATCATCATCATCATCATCATCATCATTATTATCATTAGTGCTCCCGTGGGAAATCATATGGAACAGTCCTTTTAAACTCAGGTTTTCCGAAAAAGGAATACAGGTATTCCTCTTCTTTCGTTTTTACCGCAATTATCGGAATATCGCTGTATTATTTGCGTCATTACACTTGTACCATGCTTCTTGGTTAAATGCGCGACTTTTTGGGGGAAATATTGTATCGGTTCTACGTGGCGGAAAATCTTAGTTCAAAAGGAAGCGCTCCTCATCAGAACAGTTTACTAATGCGTTGTTGCTTTCAGCCGAATCTGATTGGTTCCTCACGCAAGTATAACATGCCGTATTCTCTGATTCCTACAAAATCGTTATTTGCTTGATTCTTTGGTAAGGCGAGTACAACCTACTGAATCTCCCGCTCACCCGCTTGCCGCGAATTTCATGACGCCATCAATGCGAACCGCATCCCGCGCGGACGCCATCGTGTGCACGCCATCATGAATAAACAAAAGCGTACCATTCAGTATGGCCCTACTCCCTTGACTAACTCCCTTGGTCGCTTTCCTTTGTGTGCCCAAACTGTTCTCTGTTCTTCTAATCCTAGATAGTGGCTGGAAAAACCTAAAGGAATCAGTTTAGCGCTTGGTCGTCCAAAATAAGTCAAAATAAGACTGCAGCAAAGACAACACGTGCCGTCTCATTGTCTTAGCTCTGTCTTCCAACAACATTACAGTTACTATCAGGCAGTAGACCGTCGCCACCTTATTTTGAAAGCCAGAAAAACAACAAACAAAAACCCAAACAACAACATAAACAAAAACAAAAACAGAAAAAGAAAAACAGAACAAACAAACTGAGGAAATTGCACTTTCTTTCTTAAGTTGTTTTCAGTTCATTTATTTCCAAGTCGGAATTGGCATTCTATCCTTTGGTATAGTGTACTACAAAACAACCACTCCACCCAGGAGCCCGTTTATCGAAAGTCCCGGTAACTTTATTTTAAAATCAAAATCTATAGAATGCTGGTGTTACTTTTAGCCCGCAAACTAGCTCGACTTGTTTCGTCAACTTACAATTTTACTGCTTACGTGGCTTAGTTTTAAAAACCAACAAAAATTTGAAACTTGAGATAAACCATGCGCTCATAAAATAGCTTTCCGTTTCTAGCTAAGCAGACCGTTCCCATTCAAGATGAAGGAAAAGAAGTGCTCTCCACCAGTGACTGTTCTGTTTTGACCAACTCGAGAGAGAACACGGCTCGCATTTCTCCATGAGATTGTTGCATCTCTTGGACAAGAGAAGTGCGAAGCTCTTCCGTTTTTCACGCGTTCACAGGGTGTGACCAGACACCCGCTTTTGCTGGTAGGGGGAAGAGTACTGCCTTGAATACCTGGATGGCATACCAAGAAGCTGCAGATGTATTCAGGTCCCAGAGCAAAACACCAACAGCAGATGAAGTTTCAAATGCCATGCCCACTATCTAGAGGTTCGTGGTTCTAATGTACGACCGCGCTAGTGCCAGCGAAGATGTAAACAGTCCAGAGCATTTCCACTTTTGGAAATGTGCAAAAAATAGCGTGACGTCACAACATGGCGGCTTTGAAATATCACCGAGTAGATTGAACTGAAAGTTTAATTTGCATTTTTTCGAGCCTTCCCAGCCTGCTTTGCCCGTCTGTTAGTAACACAACGACAAAGACAGCGTTGAAGAAGTGCTTTGCAGGATATTGTGGGAAATGGCGGCGAAACGTGTGCTTAGGTGAGGTTTTACATTCGATACACACGTCAAGTTTGCTTGTTTTCTCGAGCGCTTTTTCATCTTCAATTTGCTATATCTCTCGTGAAAATTTTTTTTAGGCTTTGAAAAAATTCAGGGACATTCTATAGGTATTCTAGTTGTTTAGTGCGAAACCTGGCGATGGGCCGCGCTTTTGGTGGGCCGGCCGCGCTTTGTTTGGTGAATCAATTTGTGCGACCAAATGCCATTGCTCTGAACTAGCCTATTTGGGCGCCGAGTTTTTTCCTTCGTTTCAGGATGCATATCAGAGATCGTTGCAGGATATGTGCTGGACTGGTATAAATTGATAAGAGAACATGTGAGGTTTCTTTGTTTGAGTCAGAGTCCAAGGCTCTATCGTCGATATCGGAAAAGACTCGCCGAAATCCAACCAGTCTAGCTTTGCAAATAGACGTGCTGACGACAGAAGGAAACATGTGAATCTTCTAGAGAGGCTTACTGACACATGTTTCACTAAAGCAACGTTCAGCCTTTGTCTGGCAGGTTGCATAGCTGTGAAGAAGCTACAATTTCAATTTCTTGACTAAAGGGTTGTATGGATCAAACTCCGTGATGCGAAACACACCATCTCGCAACAGTATGTCCAGTATCACGACAAGCTGGGCCGGACGTTTCAAACAATAATCTGGCGGTGCAGATAATATTTTTATCCTTTATTGTCCGAAATTCGTTCACGACAGGCTGAAAAACCTATCAAGGTCCTAACTGAGCTAAAAGTAACTTACCTAATATGTCAAGAACGGCATTAAAACTACTTTGAGTCGCTCAGCAGACACAATCGGAACAATCACACCAAAGCCACAGGAATCCAGAAAAAGACATAACCTTGATATGACCTTCAGTGTTATATATTATTTTGTGTTTCTATCTACCTTCGGTTGAGGGCAAATCGATGAAACTGTTTAAGACAGAAAAGTTAGCTGCGAAATATGGATCTGTAAAGCTGTTCATGAGTTAATAAAAAGATATAAGCTTACTCTGTTTTACCTGTGTTAAATCATTTCCTATGGCGCCAAATGTGTCCTAATATTTGTACTATTGCGCGACTACTGAAGCGAAATTCAAGCGCTATTCGCAATTCATTCCTGGCTAAAGAATATCGAATCTATGGTTCTCTTTTTGCACGCAACTTATCCAGGCAAGAAATAAACGTTAATAGATTTGTTTTCGCATAGTTTCCTTTTATTCATCTGACACAGACGACCCGATCTGTTACAAACCGCAGCCCGCTGCGCATCCAGAGGAAAAATAACCTTCATACAAGCGCTTGACAAGCGCTCATCGCAACTTATTCCTGGCTAAAAGATGTTTAAACCATGTTTCTGCAAGCAGTCAATCGCAGGCAGTAATAAACGTAAATATTGACTGTAAATATTGCTGGATTGTTCCATTCAAATCTCAGAACATGAAATCTCATGAAAACAGACCTCGCATCAGGTGACTCCAAAGTCGCGCTCTGATTGGATAATTGTTTGTTTTGGTCCGCCGGTCAAAACATTTCCAAAAGTGGAAATGCTCTGGACTGGTAAATGCTGCCAGGAAATTCATGTTCACACCAAAGGGATGATCCCTAGAAAACATCCCTCCAACTTCAGCGGCACTGGTCCAACACACTAAACGAGCTGTCCGTATCGAGGTGGGCATTGCTGGGGAAGATGTCTTCAGACGAGTCCTGTGCTGCCTTCTCCAAGTGACTAGGATTGGAAGAAATCATCTTCACAAACCTGGGAACCGCTGTGGTCAACATTAACCGAGGCCTCAAAAGCGTGCCAAGAACTTAGAGTACGCTTGCCAGACTTTCCACTCAAGCCTGCCACAGTATTTGTCCGATGACATCGAGAGGATCCAAAAACGTACCCTGAGAATCATCTTCCCGGATCTATATTATAATGAAGCCTTAGAGAGCGGAAACAGTAAACTTTGCAGGGACCACCGTACCAAAATAAAAGTACCGGATCCTACAGTAAAGGATTTAATCAGCAAAAACAAAGAACCAAATACGATGAAAAAGCAATGCTTATTCAACGGTGTAGGGAAACTGTATATATTTTACCAAAATATTTGAGAGCGCACGGCTAACAGCCCTTTGTGGGAGGATAGAGGAAATGTTTGGCTCAGTAGCGGAAGATAGTCAACACAAACTTCGCCACCTTTTGCCGGAACCTAATACGTCCGACAACAATTGTCTGACAAGGCGCTTATTTCACGGAAAACGGACTTGGTAATCAGTGGAGGATGATATACATTCTGCAGGGACGGGTTAGAGCTCGAAGCCGTGACTAAAAAAAAGGAAGTTTTTTTTAATGATAAAAAAGCATGACTTCAAATCTCAGACTTAATTCTTTGTTTTCTTTATATGTCAAATTTAAATTGGTTTCCACTGATCCTGGCTTGAAATAGACGTGGCCCATATATTTTATAAAGTTCTATGAAAGCGGAGCAACAGAAAGGATAGCTTAGGAATCATATGGGCAAATACAGCCGCATTAATATTTTGCCACTGCTGCCGACGCGAATTTTTCCTTCCTTAGTTAGCTGTTCTTGCACAACATTGGTTTAATTAATGCAGCTAATAAAACATACACGCCGGTAGCGGGCGCCATCATTTATTATTACAATGCCAAAATGCAACGTGGCTAATTATTCAAGTTTATTCGATGCTTGCGCGGGTAATTACAAGAGCAATTAATCCCCAAAGCTCTCTATAATAAAATCGTGGATTTCTTTTAAAGGTGTAAAATTAAGGGTTGTTTGAGCGAGTGTAATCTCTAACTTTGCTCTGAATAAGTGTGAGAACACGGGGAATAGACTCGTCACAAATCGAAGGAAATATTATAGCGGTGAAATAACGAGCGAATCCGTTCGGATAGTTCGCAGTTGTTTTTGAGATGTTACTACTATCAGAAGTCTGGGAAATCGTGTTTTTTTTTTCGTAATAATAGAATGAATGTAGAATTGACTCAATGGAACTTTTCGGCGTTACAATTGATAAAGATCTTACGTTTAAGCAACATGTGTCCTCTATATGTAAAAAGGTAAACAATCAGTTTAGCGTTATGACAAGGTTTGGCAAACTGATGTCTACTGAAGCCATGCTCCGTCTTTATAAGGCATTTATACTTCCTCACTTTTATTATTGTTCTATGGTGTGGCATTTCTCTAGTAAACAAGATTCTGATAAACTGGACCTCTTAAACAAACGTATTCTTCGATTCATTTTCAAGGATTTTAACTCTGAGTACAATAATTTACTTAAAAAGGCAGGAACCGCAAACCTTAAGGACAAGCGTTTACAAAACATGATTCTTACTATTTTTAAATGTCTTCATTTTTCTGATTATCCAAGATATTTAAAAGATATGTTTCGTTTACGCTCTAGCACCTATTTTTTAAGAGGACATAATATGCTCTGTTTGCCCAAACCATTGACCACTTCTTATGGTCTCAATTCCTTTAGTTACTTGGCAGCAACATCCTGGAATTCTCTTCCTGACCATTACCGCACTATTTCTGATTTTACTTCTTTTCGACGACTGATATCTACGGGGAACAATAATTTACTTAAAAGGGCAGGAACTGCAAACCTTTCTACATCATGATAATTGGCAAGTTAGTTGTTTAGGTAGTTAGTTATCTTATTTGTTATATAGAATTAAGTTTTTATTATAATTATTTATTAATGTAGTTGGCTCGAAGATATTAGCACTTGAGTGCTACACTGTAAATTCGAGGATAAATAAAGTTTATTGATTGATTGATTGAAGAATACTCACATAATTAAAGAGAAACAGACGTTGGGCTAGTTTTTGCGTTTATATAAGTTGTTTGAGTTTATTTAAAAACTTGAGATTGATAATCATACTTTCGTGTCAGAAATCATGCCAACATTAAAGCTATGTAAACATTGTACTAATTGAATTATGAAAATCAAATTTTTACATAGCTTTTCGTGTCAGGAAAAGCTCACGATTAGATCGTTCTAAAAGGCTAAGCGAAAGAAAACACAAAACATTTTTGTAGCTAAATGAGAAGGATTTCAAGAATCCTTCTGGTGATCATCAAAGAACAAACATCATTTGGGAAGTTCAGAATAACGTCAGATCAATGTCATAACCACGAATACATTCAACTGTTGGAACTGACTACGAAATTAAACTGACATGAACTACAGAAACCAAAAACACTTCAATAACGGTCGATTCTGGAGAGCTCAATAACGGGAAAGAGTCAGGACTCTTCTGGCAATGATGCATGGAATATTTAATTTATTAAATACGCTCGTACGGGGAAAATCCTGACTGGCCGATAATTCCGAGCAACATATATATCTGCTCAAAGTAAACCGCATAAAACTCAAACTGAAAGCTGTAAACAAACACTTGAACTCTGTAAGATGTGGATGACTTTTTGATAGTTTATAACTTAAACCCGTACCAAATGAAAACGTACCCAATCGCCTTTCGTGGACTTTATTAATTATGACGAATTATCTCCCCCCAGTCAACTTATGCACAAAGAAATGTTTGCCCTTCTAGATCAGAAACATCAACACACAAAGACTTCTTTGCAATCTTTTCGACAGCAACCAAACTTAACAACCAATTTCTTTCCTCGTCCAGTTGTTCCTAACCCGCTGGCGAAGGCCAACCTGAAACTGAAGACCAACGAGTCCTAACACGCACAGGTCTGAGTAAACTTTTCCTTCCGATTCCTTCTTGCGTTGTCTTTGCAAATCAAAATCTACGATATTTTCGAGGATCCAAACACCCCGATTAATTCTTTATCCATAGACTGCGCAAAACTTGGTTAAGAGCCCTGAAAACTGGTCTATTACACTTCGAAGGATTCTTCTTTGAATGGCTTTGTGGGCTTGTTGCCAAAAAGTTAACACACTATTAAACACGACTGTTTACGCCAGGACAGCCCCAATAGTTCTCAGTTGCTATAGCAACTGCGAACTAAAAAGACTTATCGCTTTTTTATTGGCTGATTCACTAGTTTCCAGTCTCCCCATGCAGATGTTCAATGCCGAAAACTAACATGGCGCCTTTGGAAAGAGTCGTATTTTTGGGAATATTTCTTCTATTCGTAGGTCATTTTGTCAATTCTACACCTGCAAATATTCCAGTTAAGGATGATAAAGGAAGAGATGAAGATCATGGAGGTCATCTGGAAAATGAAATAAAGAAAATTCCGGGACATATACAGGAAGAACATAGAAGTGAGCTCACGGTTCATTCAATGGGCGTTATTTAAAGTTAGATTCATTTAAGGATTTAAGGTCACATTGTTCTTGGCTGTAGGAGTTTTGTCCTTATGAGTGAATTGTCGTTTTTACTTTAACAGGTGAAGAAGAAGAACACCACGAAGTAAGGCCAGTTTTAACGCACAGACAAAAAGATGACGACGATGAAAAACAAGCGGAGGATTCGAAAGGTGACAATTAGGCTTATAAGCTCAAGCTTTATGTAGCTTGTTATGAAGACAAAGCTTACAGGAGAACATTTCATAGATTCTCTTGTGTTTTGTATGGTTTTTCGCGTTAAGCCTTCGAGAAAATCGAGTCCTTTTTTGGGAAACTCAATGAAATGTTCTGTCACAGCTGTAAACGAATAGGTGGGAATTAGTTTGCCATCGATTGCACGTTCTAATGGTCAGTTATTGATATGCAAAAATATCCATTCATTTCCAATAATTTTCGACCCGCAGCGTTGTTCAATTTTAGCTTATTGTTCGCGTGCATCAGTAATATGTTTGTTAAAGTTTCATTTTGTCGGAGAAAACAAGGATCGAGGGGAATTTAATCAGCTTTTATAGGTTAGGTATATTTCAAGTTTCACCCAGGATTAACACGTGTACTCGGTTAATTTCCTTGAGCTTAACTTAGAGTTTTAATAAATTATTTTTTGATGTAGGCTATTTTTGTATTGTGGTTGGCCTTTATGCCATTCACATAACACATTTAAGCTTGTATAACCATCAGGGAAAGTGGCACCTAGGGAAACAAATAAATTGTTTAATGCTATGCTTTGAAAAGCAAGCCTATGAAAAGGAAGGCTTCCCCTTCTCCAAGGCCCTGTTTACGTGGTTGATATCGTCGCGGGATAACTTTCATCTGGGTGACGGTGAGGCGTTCTTTTTCTGAGCCTCACAACTAGCCGGGATGAAACTGTTTACCTTTCATCCCGAGGTGAAATCACTCATGTAGACAAAAAGGAATTCATTCCGCGATGGGCTAACTCCATCCCAACTCTCATGTAAATGTAGCCTAAGTGAGGAAATGCATTCAGCTGAATTTTGATTGGTACAGAGTTGTTTTGTTACTGAATGAAATTTCACGTTTGATTGGCTTGTTCAGCATGGTTATCAAAGCACATGAGCTAGCGTCAGGAAACGACTAAACTAAAGTTTGCTTATGATTATCGTGTTCACAAAGTATAAGCGATCGCTTACCTTGATAAAAGATAAGCTAGCAATTCACAATTACAAAAAGGAGAAAGAGGAACAAATTTATTGCTTGAAAATGGCACTAGCAAACAGGTGATCTCTGATATCTGAAAGAACAAAGAAAAGATCATGAAGTTTGCCAACAACTTAGAGAGATAAGCAAGGGATTGCAGCAAAAGTCACTGACAACCAGTAAGCTGCGAATTCCTCCTGATGGCCCACCAAATGTTTCTCATCCAGAACCAGAAAATATTTCTGCCGAGGCCGTGATAGAATTTTTAAATCAGGCTGGCAACATCGGAGGTGTCTTTTCTCCATTGACCACACTTTCAGCTTTATATATATTAGGCGTCATTCCATATGTCCACAGGTCCACAGTCCACAATTCCACTACATACACAGTTTGCCTTTAGTCCACATGCTTAAAGATACACAAGTCTGCACTTCACATTTCAGTCCACAGGTGCACAAATGCAAGTACAACTTAACCCTTTACCCGGCAATCGTACATAATATATATGTACGAAAGGACCCTCACGTGGTAAACACTCTCTACAGTTCCGTGATTTGGCCCCTGGACTGTTTTGAACAGTGCATTTTACATGAAGTTGTTGTTGTGTCTTTGCTTTCGAGTGGATTTGAGTGGTAGCTTGCATAAAATTTACCGATTTTTGAGCTCTAAAATTCCACTTTTTGTCATCTGTTGAGCTTTAAGGAATAGTACTGGGTTTGATTCTCTTCAACTGACCTTAAACAGGAATCAGTACTTGAAATTCTGAAGATGAATGTTCGAGGGAAGGAAAACAAGTTCTTCTGACTCGCAATGGCAATTGACTCGTGGGGAAGAAGCAGCTTTGGGAGCCAAGTACCCTTTCAGAGTTGAAATTCGAAATAATTCGGTAAAATATTGACAATAATGCTTGCTTCATGTTTTATTGCTCTGTTTGAAAGACCATTTGATGAGGAACATTTTGATATCTGGTTTAATGGCCCTAGGAGTTATAGAATAGAAGCTGTAGCCTTATTTATGCAACACATGCAGCGATAACAATTCCTTAAAAAATCCACCAATTAAAGGGTTAAGTGATTTTTTTACAAATTGCAATTAGTGAGTCCCTGGGACTCACCCCATGAAAAATAATGAGTCCCATCTACCATAAATGGTGGGCTTTGGTGAGCTTTGCATGAAGTGTGCTTTATTCCATATTTGGTACGACCTCGTTCCCAGGGTCTTCTTGACATCAAAATATGTAACCACAAGCAAGCCTGGCAACATTTGGAATTGATCATTGTAATAATTTATTAATAATGCAAGTAAAGGCTCGTATTTTTCCCTCAGAAATTACTTCCAGATTATATTTTAGAACCAACCGATATTTTATTTTACACAAATGGGACATTTGATCGACTGTGGCATGTTCATGTTTGTGCGTCCTGGGACCATGAAAAATAATGAGTCCCAGACCAAAACCAAAACCAAAACCAAAACTTCAAATCTCAGACTTAATTCTTTGTTTTCTTTATATGTCAAATTTAAATTGGTTTTCACTGATCCTGGCTTAAAATAGACGTGGCCCATATATTTTATAAAGTTCTATGAAAGCGGAGCAACCGAAAGGATAGCTTAGGAATCATATGGGCAAATACAGCCGCATTAATATTTTGCCACTGCTGCCGACGCGAATTTTTCCTTCCTTAGTTAGCTGTTCTTGCACAACATTGGTTTAATTAATGCAGCTAATAAAACATACACGCCGGTAGCGGGCGCCATCATTTTATTATTACAATGCCAAAATGCAACGTGGCTAACTATTCAAGTTTATTCGATGCTTGCGCGGGTAATTACAAGAGCAATTAATCCCCAAAGCTCTCTATAATAAAATCGTGGATTTCTTTTAAAGGTGTAAAATTAAGGGTTGTTTGAGCGAGTGTAATCTCTAACTTTGCTCTGAATAAGTGTGAGAACACGGGGAATAGACTCGTCACAAATCGAAGGAAATATTATACCGGTGAAATAAAAAGACTTATCGCTTTTTTATTGGCTGATTCACTAGTTTCCAGTCTCCCCATGCAGATGTTCAATGCCGAAAACTAACATGGCGCCTTTGGAAAGAGTCGTATTTTTGGGAATATTTCTTCTATTCGTAGGTCATTTTGTCAATTCTACACCTGCAAATATTCCAGTTAAGGATGATAAAGGAAGAGATGAAGATCATGGAGGTCATCTGGAAAATGAAATAAAGAAAATTCCGGGACATATACAGGAAGAACATAGAAGTGAGCTCACGGTTCATTCAATGGGCGTTATTTAAAGTTAGATTCATTTAAGGATTTAAGGTCACATTGTTCTTGGCTGTAGGAGTTTTGTCCTTATGAGTGAATTGTCGTTTTTACTTTAACAGGTGAAGAAGAAGAACACCACGAAGTAAGGCCAGTTTTAACGCACAGACAAAAAGATGACGACGATGAAAAACAAGCGGAGGATTCGAAAGGTGACAATTAGGCTTATAAGCTCAAGCTTTATGTAGCTTGTTATGAAGACAAAGCTTACAGGAGAACATTTCATAGATTCTCTTGTGTTTTGTATGGTTTTTCGCGTTAAGCCTTCGAGAAAATCGAGTCCTTTTTTGGGAAACTCAATGAAATGTTCTGTCACAGCTGTAAACGAATAGGTGGGAATTAGTTTGCCATCGATTGCACGTTCTAATGGTCAGTTATTGATATGCAAAAATATCCATTCATTTCCAATAATTTTCGACCCGCAGCGTTGTTCAATTTTAGCTTATTGTTCGCGTGCATCAGTAATATGTTTGTTAAAGTTTCATTTTGTCGGAGAAAACAAGGATCGAGGGGAATTTAATCAGCTTTTATAGGTTAGGTATATTTCAAGTTTCACCCAGGATTAACACGTGTACTCGGTTAATTTCCTTGAGCTTAACTTAGAGTTTTAATAAATTATTTTTTGATGTAGGCTATTTTTGTATTGTGGTTGGCCTTTATGCCATTCACATAACACATTTAAGCTTGTATAACCATCAGGGAAAGTGGAACCTAGGGAAACAAATAAATTGTTTAATGCTATGCTTTGAAAAGCAAGCCTATGAAAAGGAAGGCTTCCCCTTCTCCAAGGCCCTGTTTACGTGGTTGATATCGTCGCGGGATAACTTTCATCTGGGTGACGGTGAGGCGTTCTTTTTCTGAGCCTCACAACTAGCCGGGATGAAACTGTTTACCTTTCATCCCGAGGTGAAATCACTCATGTAGACAAAAAGGAATTCATTCCGCGATGGGCTAACTCCATCCCAACTCTCATGTAAATGTAGCCTAAGTGAGGAAATGCATTCAGCTGAATTTTGATTGGTACAGAGTTGTTTTGTTACTAAATGAAATTTCACGTTTGATTGGCTTGTTCAGCATGGTTATCAAAGCACATGAGCTAGCGTCAGGAAACGACTAAACTAAAGTTTGCTTATGATTATCGTGTTCACAAAGTATAAGCGATCGCTTACCTTGATAAAAGATAAGCTAGCAATTCACAATTACAAAAAGGAGAAAGAGGAACAAATTTATTGCTTGAAAATGGCACTAGCAAACAGGTGATCTCTGATATCTGAAAGAACAAAGAAAAGATCATGAAGTTTGCCAACAACTTAGAGAGATAAGCAAGGGATTGCAGCAAAAGTCACTGACAACCAGTAAGCTGCGAATTCCTCCTGATGGCCCACCAAATGTTTCTCATCCAGAACCAGAAAATATTTCTGCCGAGGCCGTGATAGAATTTTTAAATCAGGCTGGCAACATCGGAGGTGTCTTTTCTCCATTGACCACACTTTCAGCTTTATATATATTAGGCGTCATTCCATATGTCCACAGGTCCACAGTCCACAATTCCACTACATACACAGTTTGCCTTTAGTCCACATGCTTAAAGATACACAAGTCTGCACTTCACATTTCAGTCCACAGGTGCACAAATGCAAGTACAACTTAACCCTTTACCCGGCAATCGTACATAATATATATGTACGAAAGGACCCTCACGTGGTAAACACTCTCTACAGTTCCGTGATTTGGCCCCTGGACTGTTTTGAACAGTGCATTTTACATGAAGTTGTTGTTGTGTCTTTGCTTTCGAGTGGATTTGAGTGGTAGCTTGCATAAAATTTACCGATTTTTGAGCTCTAAAATTCCACTTTTTGTCATCTGTTGAGCTTTAAGGAATAGTACTGGGTTTGATTCTCTTCAACTGACCTTAAACAGGAATCAGTACTTGAAATTCTGAAGATGAATGTTCGAGGGAAGGAAAACAAGTTCTTCTGACTCGCAATGGCAATTGACTCGTGGGGAAGAAGCAGCTTTGGGAGCCAAGTACCCTTTCAGAGTTGAAATTCGAAATAATTCGGTAAAATATTGACAATAATGCTTGCTTCATGTTTTATTGCTCTGTTTGAAAGACCATTTGATGAGGAACATTTTGATATCTGGTTTAATGGCCCTAGGAGTTATAGAATAGAAGCTGTAGCCTTATTTATGCAACACATGCAGCGATAACAATTCCTTAAAAAATCCACCAATTAAAGGGTTAAGTGATTTTTTTACAAATTGCAATTAGTGAGTCCCTGGGACTCACCCCATGAAAAATAATGAGTCCCATCTACCATAAATGGTGGGCTTTGGTGAGCTTTGCATGAAGTGTGCTTTATTCCATATTTGGTACGACCTCGTTCCCAGGGTCTTCTTGACATCAAAATATGTAACCACAAGCAAGCCTGGCAACATTTGGAATTGATCATTGTAATAATTTATTAATAATGCAAGTAAAGGCTCGTATTTTTCCCTCAGAAATTACTTCCAGATTATATTTTAGAACCAACCGATATTTTATTTTACACAAATGGGACATTTGATTGACTGTGGCATGTTCATGTTTGTGCGTCCTGGGACCATGAAAAATAATGAGTCCCAGACCAAAACCAAAACCAATGAGTCCCAAATCCAATGAGTCCCATCTACCATAAATGGTGGGCTTCTGTGAGCTTTGTATGAAGTGCGCTTTATTCCATCTGTGAGCCAACCGATATTTTCTTTTACACAAATGGGACGTTTGATCGATCATGGCATGTTCAAGTTTGTGCGTACTGAAGGACGCACACCATAAATTATTTGTATCTTTTAGGATTTCTATGTGTCAGAGATGCAGGAAGCAGGGTTAACAAAATCATTACAACTTGTCTTGCAAGAAAATTGACACATGAGTTACACCCCCCCCCCCTCCCCCATTAAGAAAAGTAATATACTCTGCAAGTGATGTTTCTCATGTTTGTTCTAACTTCTTTATTGCCATGATCATTCCAAAATTGTAACTCAGTTTTTGGTAATGCAAAAAACATACAAACAATTGTAGGGAGTGTTATGGTATAGGGTGTATGTTTCAACTTTGTTACATGAAGTGTTGCCTTTACCCCTGTGACAAGTTTTGAGAACTCAGAGTATTGGGAAGGCTACTTGGGTTTAAATGCTAATTGTCCAAGATTAAATTAAATTACTGGCTGCTTCTAACACCATCTGTTTTTTGTGTAATAGAACTGGAAAATTTTATATTGACTTATTTTAATAATTTTTGCCTGCAGATAAAGCTGAAGTTAAAGAAGTCAAAAGAGATCAAAAACTCAGATTTGCAGGGGGAGGTAATCAGAGATTGGGTGATGATCAGTCCCAATGTGCTGATGACATTGCTCGACTGTGTCCTGAAATTCCCAGAGGAAACAACTTTGCACTTCTTGTCTGTTTACAGGAAAAAGCCAAGGTAAGACTTGTTACTGTCAGTAGTCACAGTCAATCAGCATGCATTGTGAGATGAAGTTTATGAAGTTATGTGGCTTTTTTCAAGTGATTGTTCTTGGGTACCCATGTTGGGAGTTAGAAGAAGGACATGTAAGGCCTGTTTCAAACATTGTGCTTCTGGTGTGGCTTGATAGCTCGACTATAGAAGGGCTGCAAATAAATTTTCTTTCTTGAATGGACATATGTCTGACCAAGTCTCCATTTTGGTCGGACAAGACAGAAATGTGGCCGGACGTTTTTTTCATTATTATTTTAAAGTGGAAGTTCTTTTTGAAATAATTATGTTTGATCATTATTTACTTATAATTTGGTAAAAGAATTTGTCCGGACATGACGTCCGACCAAAGTTAAGATTTCGTCGGATGTTGTCCGATGACCAACAGTTATTTGCAGCTCTGCATGACTGGTTTTCAGATATCGAGTTTAGTTCTGTCCAAGTTTAAAGGCTCTTTCAATGAGAACAAATTACACCATATTCTGGAGTTTTATGAAAAGAATTAGTCAACATTTCATTGTATTTATAATTTATGAATTAAGTGCGACAAAAGAAAGCAAGTCCTGCTACTGCTGTACACAGCAGTGTTACAAATTAGTTTCAAACATTGTGCCAAAGTTTAACTTACCTGTTTACTGGTTCGACTTATTACATACACTGGAAAATGTGGCACATTTTTAGTAAAATGTTTGTTTGATAATAAGGTCAGCCTGCAGGATGGCATGGCTACCTTGGACGTGTTAGAAAGAATATAGTCAATTGGTAATAATATTAGACAGTAAATATTTTCTAATCTTGTGGTTTATTGTAGGAAGATGATCTCACCACAGAATGTCACCATGTAAGTTGCAAACATTTCATTTTTATTACAATTATAACAAATACAAACAATACAAATTTAATACTAATCGTATCAATAACAAACTGCTTGATTGTGAATGGTCCTCTGCACACCTATCTGATATGTAATTGGAGAGTGATCACGTGGGTGTCCAATTACAGCTGTCCAGTTAGAACTTTTTGTAATTGGATAGCTGAAATTGGACAACTATGCTGCGTGCATGTCAATCACGTGCACTGAAATGGGTTTTTATAGAAAAATATATCCCCGACGGGCACGAAGATTTTCTTATCTCGCATTTTGGTATAGATACAATTAATTGGTAACTGGACTTTATTTCGTACAATTCAGGGGAATCATGCTCATAATTTCAAATTGTCCTAGCACTACGTGCTCCGCCGATTTAAAACTACTTGATACTTATAATACTCCCTGAATTGTACTCCACTCGGTCCGATTACCATTACAAATATTATATGGAAACTTAAACTGGTCTTATTTACCATGAACGTTGTCACATTTCGTAAGGGTGAATGTTGCTATTGGTTTCTTTAAAGTATATATGACAGATTTTTGACCTATGTTGAAAACATAGGGTCTTAGCCAGCGTGAAGTTTTTTGCTTTCTATGTTTGTTTGTTTGCTTGTTTGTATGTATGTATGTATTTTTGATCCGGGGGGGAAATCTCATGTGAGAGGGGCGGGAATGCTCGTCGGAAACTTTAAATTAAAGCTATGCTAAAACAGACGGAGAACGCGAGACGACGAGCATCCATGCACCTTTCACATGGGAGTACACCCCCCGGGGAATTTATGTGGCACTATGTGGCACCAATCAGATTGAGGCTACTAAGCTAAGAGTACATTCTGCCAATGAAAGAGCTGGTTAGAATCCGCTTACTGAAGCTGAAGGTCAGACAAGGTTAAGCTTACAGGCCATGTTGAATGTACATATGGGGACGGAAACGATCAGCGCAAATGTGCTTTTCTACTTTTTCCTCTTGAATATTATATTGTCAGTAAAGGCTTGGTGCGGTGGAATTGATGGTAATTTGCTAAAGCTATTGTAAGGGCAGGTAAAATTGAACTTTGTCGTGGCCAACGGTGGAACGTGAGTACGTGACAAAAACAATTAACATCATTCCAAAAATAGACTTGTTGACAAGAAACTGTAATTTAATTTGTTCTTTTATGATTTGTGTTATGAAACAGCTGTTTTGGTTCTGTATCTTTGAGCAAGATGTTGTTTGAAAAGATTGTATCTGTGCTTGATATGGATAATTTTGACTGTACTTTGCAAGGTTTTTGAAACAGCTTTGTTTGGTAATTTGAAATTTCTAGCGACATTTTTAGAAGATTGCAATTTTCATAAATTAGCTTGTTTAGTCAAGCGTGCCAGTAGGTTTTTAAACCTGTTTTCTCTTCCCAAAATGTGTGGTTCCAGAAAATATCCATACCCTCCCCATGGAAGGGATTGGAATTTCCAGGGGGGGGGTCAAAGGCCCAGGGAAATCCTGAGGGGGGGGGGGGGTGTTGTATCAATTTATATTTATTTTTTCCAGACCGGTTCCATTATTCCTGTATGTTAAATTTTCTTTGTTTGCATTTTGCTTACCAATCCGCGGACGCAAGCACTGATCTTGTTAACTGCACAAAGTAATATTTTCAAGGTGGTCAGGCTCGATTTCTGGTGCTGCGAGAGTCCGGACCAAACAGCGGCTGATTAGCAAACAGCTCATGCTGTGGAAGACGAGTAAATCCCATAAATTACACCAAGAATCTTTGTCACAACATATTTAAGCAGATACGTCTGTCATTTGATTTCGAACTGTATCCGTCTCTGTAGTAGCAGGACAGACATTTACGTTGCATTTCTTCGTTGTTGTTCGCAGGCGTGAAAACTATCGTTTGAACTGAATTATTGCGTCAACATTGAGCGCAGTAATAATTCGGAATTGACGCAAAACAGTTCTTGATCCCGCTAAGAGTAATTCTTGATCGAAAACTACGTAAAAACACTGTAATAATTATAGTCTGGCAGACAAATATTATCTGTAAGAAATTTACGACTCAGGTGCGTTATATAAATCAAAAATAAAAACATGCCCGTTTCACGGGTTTTGACTCAAACATTAATATTTCGGCATGAAAGAAACGGGCAAAATTTCTTCGGTAGCAGTGCAAAATCACATAGTCGTCATTGCAATTGCATAAAGCAAGTATAAAATAAAGTGAAAGGCATCCCAAGTATTAAAAGGGAAGTGTTTGATGGGAGCATGTAACATGAACTATTGTTCAGATAAGTTTGTTTACAGAACATTCCCGCGTGTGTGCTGAAATGTTTTCAAATGCATTCATGCTGCTTGCAACGTCGTTTTCGGCTAAACTTTACATTAGATAAATCTAGTTGTGCAAATGTTTTCTAGCTTTGCCAGGTCTCCAGAGAAGGCGGTTTACCACAGCCTTGCATCAGCATAAATAAAAGCAGAATTATGCAAATTGCGAAAATCGGCGGCATGTCAAACTTTCACTGCCAGTTGACGAGACAACGGGACGCTAATTGTCGCGGAGAAGATTGAATTACACTGCACGATGGAAACCGGAAGAGGCGGAAAACTTTATTTTTATGCTTTTCTGGCAATCGTAGTCATCTTCCAAAATTACTGAGAAAAAAAATGGTTTACAGCAAAACTGCTCGCTGTCTTTATATTGATTTGCTTGCGGGATTTATATATCTGGCCAGCATTCAATAAAATTTAGGTTTGAATTTGCCCCCAAAAAATAAGTTCAAGGAGTGCCGAAAAGTTCCGAATGGAGCAGTACCACAATTTTTTACCTTGGCAGCGCAACTTAGCGATTCTTACGCAACATGTATTTCTCAAGAGAACTTGTATTTTGTCAACTACTCGAATTATAAATTGAAGTGTTGCTGTTTCGTCAAGACAATAAAGCAGAATTGGTCGTAAATAAAATTTATGAGGATATGCATGCACAATAGCATTTGACATACAACGTAACTTCTGCTCATATACGCAAATTTACCAGAAAACGCAAGTAACCATCAAAATTTGGATTCTTAAACTATAGTTTAGCTAATTTTGTGCTTTAAACAAGAAATAGAAATATTTCCAGGGGGTGTAGGAAAAAATTGGAATTTCCGGAGGGGGGAGGGGTATAGTTTCTGGGCCGTTTTTGGAAGATCCAGAGTGGAGGGGGGGGGGGGGTCATATGAAAAATGCCTTCCGTGGGTGGGGTATGGATATTTTCTGGAACCACACAATGCAGTTTAGTTTTAGTTTACGATGTTGTGTCCATGATTTATATCAGTCATATCCACAGATTTTCCAGCCGACATAGAAATGATTTCTTTTTTGGTTTTATCATATACGGGAACATATGGTTTTTGAAATTTTTTAGCGACGTGTTTAGGATAGCAATTTGCATAGATTAGCTTGTTCAAGCATGTCTGTAGGTTTTTAAACCCTTAATGTATACGGTAATATAGCAAGTTCACGGTACGCTCAAGCTCGGAAACTTTGTTAACTGCAAAACCAAAATGTGGTTTTGAATCGTCTGGCAAAGGAATGTGAAATACTCCCAGAAGGTGTGAATCTTTCCTTCGAAATTGTTCGAGAATTCCTTACTGCGGGGCATTTTTTGGAGAACTCAGTGCCAAGCTGCTGGCCATTTCATCTTAACACGACAAAAAGTGAAAAGTCCTAAAAAGTACAACAAATCACAGTTTACTTAAACAAAACAAAATACCAGTCTGCATAGTCTGCGTTGTCTGCATGGTCTGCAGTCTGCAGTCTGCGTTTTAACATGACCGCAATGACTGTCCTCTCCTCAAATTATTATCAAATTATTATCTACTACACTTGTTTCTTTCACATCTTGTTGTGACCTCAATTTATATTCTTCAGTAATATACAGACAATCATTAGTTGACCTTAACTGAGGTTTCAGTTTCAGATTTAATTTGAAATTTTTATGCAGTCGTTTTGTTCCAGTGTCAGTTTGACTTTTTAGCCTGTAGCCTACTAGCCCGATGGTTGCTCTATCTCCAATTTTGGTCCAACTGGGTTTTTAGCAGGATGTTGTTTTGCATTCCAAGGGTATTGCTGAGTAAACGAAAAAGCTGTTTTAGGCCCAGTTCAGACGCCGTACCAAATACATTTTCGCTCCTAGGTCGTATTTAAGTGGCAAACTTTGCCGTACCCTGAGATTTTGGCTTGCCTAATTGAAATCTGTCGAAAAAACTCATTTGGACACCGTACAACTGCCAAAAAACTATGTACTACTTGGTAAGGCACATGGGAGGTGTGGCGTCTGAACTGGGCTTTATGCACTCAGGTGCTATAGTGGAGGGGGAAGTATTTGCAAGAATAATCGCGTGTGTTGTTTTGTCCTCAGAGTATGTCTTAAAAATCGCAAATAAGTGAGGAGAAGACTTGTCATTTCAACATAGGTCATGCATGCAATGCGTGCCTATGTTTTTTTGTTTGCCTGATCGAATCTAAATGACATCCTGATATGAATACCAAAAATTTATTTTTCGATTTCGATTTTCCTTCCCCACGCTTTTGCCGTTTAAACAACGTGAAATTTTACCTCCAGTCATGTCAAAAACCGCACAAAGGGAAGACCTGGGCATAGTCACGTTGTGACGTCATACCAGGAACGGAGTTGATGCCAAAACAAGCTACGTGGGCCGCATTGCGGAGATCGAATTCATTTTATTTTCTTTATTCTGCAACCTCCAAATTAGTATAGGTAATCATACGGTTTCGAGTTCAATTTGGAATTAATTTGCACGAGTGAGTTTTTCAAAAAGCTGAAATTGTACGAGCCGCTTCGGTGAGTGCAATTTCGGCTTTTTGAAAAACTCACAAGTGCAAATTAATTCCAAATTGAACGAGAAAAACCGTATGATTACTTATTAATAATATAAACATGAAAAAATTCGCGTGGAGGAAGTGCCGGAAGATCTTACTGCAGACAGGAAGTGAGCATTTGACGCGGATTTGACACTTTATTCACTGATTGGCTGATGAAGATCAGCTGATAAAAGCGAATTTCCTATTGTCTTTCAGCCAATCATAATCCAGAATATCGATGTGTAATTTGCACTGGTGTTACACTTTTTGCACTGGTGTTACACTTTTTGCACTGGTGTTACAACTGAACTGCACTACTCTTAGCCAATCAGAATCGAGTAATTTTTTCATGTATATTATTAAGCACGAAATTATGTGAAACTGCTGATGTTACAAGTAATCTGGGCAGTGATTTTGAGCTTTTAGAGTCCATCGAATGCGAATCGCCAACTTCTGAAGTTGAAAGCGAAACAGAACTCAAGATCGAGAAAGAAGCTATTCAGAACCAAAAGGTCCTTACATAGACAATTCCCTTGCCGATGAAAATTGACTTAGAGAATGCTATCAAGAGGTGGAGGAGACAGAATGAAGGAAACAGAATCTAGAAAACCTATTTGATGGTACTGAAGCGCTCAAGACGTAGTAAGAAGTGCCACGATTTCTCACCTCCAGATGTAAATATTATAATTGTGTGTGGCTAAAAAAACCTTGTTCGCGCTCGGCTAAATAAACGCCTGTTATGCAGGTTATACTTTCATACTCTTACACGTGTAGATGTGGTAAACCATCTGCAAAACGCCGTAGACTGGCTTTGCTTTAAAGAAATTCAGAAATGTGTCGAATCTCTCAAAGCGCCATTGTATGTTTCGGGCCAAGCCGCAAACTTGACACAACAACAGGATGTGTAACAACCCACCCGGCACTGTTCAGTGTTGTCTGACTACAACTGATAGTCACTAGGATCAGATGCAGAAAGCGTTCTTGTGGACTCTCTGAAACGTTGTTGTTTTATGCCTATGTAAATTGTGCAATAGCCAATTTGATTGATATTTCAGGTCTTTCATTAAACTGCAGTAAGATTATTAAATGAAGATTAGAGTTTGCTCATTCCTTTCAAAACGTAATCAGACATGTTTTCATCATAATTTTATAATTATCCGTAGTCCAGTTGTGCACAAATGAGGGATGTTATAATCTTTACCTCAGTTATGAATCTACACTGGTCAATATATTGGAAGTAAACAGTACTACAGAAATTTTGAGTGTCAATTTGCCTAGACGTATTAAGGTATCATGGTACCCCAAAATTGACCATGTTTTCGAAAAATTCACTTGTCACTTTCAGATAGATATTATTCAAACCTATCTTTTACAAAAAGTTTCAGAAAAAAAGATTGTTTCTACGCAAAGTTATGGACGAAAAACGATTTGTGGCATTAATTTTCTCTAATCATGTGTTGACAGTCATCTGTCAACAACGCTGAAAATAGCATGTGACATAACAGGGCCCCGATGTTTTGACACGCGATCAATTGCATAGCAGTTCCCACTTATTTCGAGTGTGTCTACAGTGGCTTCGTATGGGGCGCCAAGTGTAAAAATATTATTTACACAATAATTTGGTATATTTTGTGTTATTTAGTATATTGCAAATAAAGTCGCTTGGTTATTTATAAATTACCAATTGTACGACCTTTGCGTGATACACGATTTATAAATCGGAAGCAACGTGACTTTGCGATTTCTAAATCTCAAGGAACATGACTGCGTGATTTATAAATCGCAGCAACATAACTTTGCGATTTATAAATCGCAAGCAACGTAACTTTGCGATTTATAAATTGCATTTTACATTTTCTGTGCAAATGTGCGACTTATAAATCGCAAAAGTTTGCTTTGTAAATAGCTAATGAGTGATTTATAAATCGCAAGTGTGCGAATTATAAATCACAAATGTGCGATATATAAATCGCAATTGCGTGATTTATAAATCGCAAACCGCAAACCGTTATTTGCGGGCTCGGCCTTAGTCAGTGGTATCTCAAAACAAAAAGGCCGCGTAGATTTGGCGGAAAAAGTATAGGAAATATGGCGGATAGAGAAGCTCTGGCAAGGCGACTCTCCACAGCCGTTTCAGTGGCCATCAGCGAGGCCCTAGCCACCCAAGAACAAACTCAGCACATACCGGTAAGGACATTTTTTCTCTGTAACCAAAACATGCCGCTTCATTGGCTTTTTGTATGTCCCTAATAGAACCTAAATCAGGTAACTCGATGCAAGGACCACTTGGACAAACAGTAGCGAGGTGAAGCCGGATCTTGGTGTAGATCAGGATCAGCAATGTTGAATAAAACAAAAAACCAATTGCAACGCTGATTGGACAGCTAAGAAGGGTAATTTTATTGCCCAATATTTCGGTGAGACAAAACTCACCTTCATCAGGGGCTGTAAAAGCTAAGTAAAAATCGAATGAAACGGTTACAAGATTTAAAATGATTAAAATGAAAACAAGAGAATAACAGAATCCCGTTTGTAGTAACATTTAATCCAGCCCTTCCTAACATACGTCAAATCATTTTCAACAACCTAAACATTCTTCGTTCTTCACAGCGATGCAAAGCAGCATTTCCTTCTCCTCCTATCATATCATACCGCCGTTGCAACAACCTACGTGACATTCTAGTCAGAGCCACACACCGCAGACCACCCCACAAAACACCTGGAGCTTTCCGCTGTAACAGAAGTAGGTGCAAAACATGTCCTTTCATTACAGAGGGAACCACGTTTTACACCTTCTTCTCCACTAACGAACAAAGGCAAATTCTACATCACATCTCTTTGCTGATCTTCGAATCTCATATATATGATACAGTGCTCCAGATGCAAGGTACAATACATTGGAGAAAGTAAAAGTCAACTCAGCGACAGATTTGGGGAACACAGACGCACAATCGAAAAAGCCATCACCCATCGTCACACTGATCAACCCACCGCCGTTTCAGATCACTTTACTCTTCCTGGCCACTCCATTAACGACATAGAACTCATTCCCCTAGAACTCATTCACTCGAACAGGGACAGCATTCGTAAAGCCGGAGAAACGTTTTTGGTTTCAAAGGGAAAGACTCTTGAACCCCACGGAATAAACAGACGAGATGAAACTTAATCTATTTCTATTTTTAAAAAAGCTGTTAGTCACGTTCCGCTTTGTCAACCAATCATATTTAATCTTTTCATTTTTTTAAATCATTTGAAACCGTTTCATTCGATTTTTACTTAGCTTTTACAGCCCCTGATGAAGGTGAGTTTTGTCTCACCAAAATATTGGGCAATAAGATTACCCCTCTTAGCTGTCCGATCAGCCTTGCAATTGGTTTTTTTGTTTTATTCAACATTGCTGATCCTGATCTACACCAAGATCCGGCTTCACCTCGCTACTGTTTGTCCAAGTAGTCCTAGCATCGAGTTTCCTGATTTAGGTTATATTAGGGACGAACAAAAAGCCAACGTTTTGATTACAGAGAAAAAATGTTCTTACCGGTATGTGCTGAGTCTGTTCTTGGGTGGCTAGGGCCTCGCTGATGGCCACTGAAACGGCTGTGGAGAGTCGCCTTGCCAGATCTTGTCTATCCGTCATATTTCCTATACTTTTCCCGCCAAATCTACGCGGCCTTTTTGTTTTGAGATACCACTGACTAAGGCCGAGCCCGCAAATAATGGTTTTACAGTTTGCGATTTATAAATCACGCAATTGCGATTTATATATCGCACATTTGTGATTTATAATTCGCACACTTGCGATTTATAAATCACTCATTTGCTATTTACAAAGCAAACTTTTGCGATTTATAAGTCGCACATTTGCACAGAAAATGTAAAATGCAATTTATAAATCGCAAAGTTACGTTGCTTGCGATTTATAAATCGCAAAGTTATGTCGCTGCGATTTATAAATCGCGAAGTCATGTTCCTTGAGATTTAGAAATCGCAAAGTCACGTTGCTTCCGATTTATAAATCGTGTATCACGCAAAGGTCGTACAATTGGTAATTTATAAATAACCAAGCGACTTTATTTGCAATATACTAAATAACACAAAATATACCAAATTATTGTGTAAATAATATTTTTACACTTGGCGCCCCATAGCTTCGATCATATCTGTGAAAGAGAGTGAGAAAGAGAAAAGATCGAACGTTGAGGAATTACTTGCGCTTCCTGACTCCTCACTTGTCAGTGTGATAAGCTTCGACTGCCAGCTCGCTTTTCATAACGCGAACGGCGAAAAACAATCCATCCATTCAAATTCCATAACATTTCTACAAAGCCAGATGTATCAAAGAATCAACCTGGCGCAAAAGACGGCATGTCCAGGAAAGTACGAAATTTGTCTCCAGTAATAAAGAAGTTTATTTTTTCCCAATTGCTCGCATTTCTGAGAGGATGTTCTCTCTTAGATCTTGAGCCTAACACGTGGCGGCTTCTTCGCAGATTTCAATGTGCTTTCCTTTCGCCTTTCCTTTCGTCTTTCAGGTCCCGGCAGCTCGGGTAGTCTTACCCAGCTCAAATGATGATGCCTTCTGCATTTTACAGCCGACGTGATATTATGACTTTAAAATTTCCGTTTATTGCGTTTGAAGACCCTTTGAACGGCACTCGTATTCAACGAAAGTCGCTTTCCAACATAAAAACACGCAGAATTTGATACCGTTCTTGTCGGCATGTTTGTGCTATTGTTGTAAGGCGGTAAGTTGAGCCTCCCCTCTGTCAACCGCAGGTAATTATCCTGACACCTAGGTGTTTTAATCTCCTCAGACCAGAAAAAGTTTCCAAATCATATTTTGGTTTTTTTCTCGAAACTAATTTTTCAAGAAATTGGGCGCACATTTTAAGTTCGTGTTCAGTGAGTTTTCAACCATTTTAGCTCAAACTTGGCGACAATGTTGCCACATAATTTGACACCAAAACCTTGTCTCCGAATTGTATTTTTTGCTTTCATTCAAAAGTTATGGGCCGTAAAAGAAAGAGGAGAGGTGTTTCTTAGAACTTCAAAGTTAAACTGAGTGCAGAAAATAAACCAGGCCAGATACAAAAATTCGGAGACACGGTTTTTGAGACAAAGGTGTGAAGAATTCGGCGCGATGTTCGTCTTTCTCTCCAGATCATTCTCGACTGGAGCGGAACCGATTTTGTGAACGATGTACTTTTTAAAAACGTAGTCTCTATCTTCGACACAGTTGTCTTTTTTCTTTATCTAAATACGTTTTCGTAATCTTCAATTATTAAGCTTTCAGAAAATATATAGTTTGCTGGGGTCCTTGTGAAACGCCTGATGCTCAAACGGTGAAAACGCAATGTTGTCATTTGGGGTACCCTGATACCTTAAACGCAACACGAGTGTTTCAGAGAGTCCACAAGAATGCAGAGAAATTCTCACTTCCCTTCCGAACTAATCTGACAACAATTTTCTTCCATCTATTGCATTATATTTTGCTGCATCTGATCGTAGCGACCATCTGTTCAGACAACACTGAATCCCGGTTGCATTGTTTCACATCCTGTTGTTGTGTCAAGTTTGTGGCTTCGCACGAGACAACAGCGCTTTGAGAGATTCGACACATTTCTGAACTTCTTTGCAACATAGACAATCTACGGCGTACTGCAGATGGTTTAAGGTACAGTTATTACATCTACACGTGTAAGAGTATGAAAGTATAACCTGCATAACAAGCATTTGTTTAGCCAAGCACGATTATAATATTTACACCAGGAGACGAGAAATCGTGGCATCTCTTCCCACGTCTTGAGCGCTTCGGTACCATCACAAAAGTTTTCTAGATTCTGTTTTCTTCGTTCTGCCTCCTCTATCTCTTGATAGTATTCACTAAGTCAATTTTAATTGGCAAGTGGCTTGTCTGTGTAAGGACCTTCTGCTTCTGAATAGTCTTCCTTCTCCTTCCCAGGATCTTCTGGTTCTGAATAGCTTCTTTCTCGATCTCGAGTTCTGTTCCACTTTAAACTTCAGAAGTTGGCGATTCGCATTCGATGGACTCTAAAAGCTCCAGATCACTGCCCAGATTACTTGTAACATCAGCAGTTTCACATAATTTCGTGCTTAATTTGGTGGTTGCGGAATAAAGAAAAATAAAATGAATTAGATCTCTGCCATGCGGCCCACGTAGCTTGTTTTGGCATCGACTCCGTTCCTGGTATGACGTCACAACGTGACAATGCCCAGGTCTCCCTTTGCGTGGTTTTTGACATGACTGGAAGTAAAATTTCATGTTTTTAAACGGCAAAAACGCGGGAAAGGAAAATCGAAATCGAAAAATAATTTTTGATATTCATATCAGGAGTTCAATTAGATTCGATCAGGCAAATAAAAAAAAATCTGTCATATACACTTTAAAAACTTTATTAACATATATTCCACTTCACTTTATTTAAGCCACAAATATTACTACTGAAAATTACATCAAATCCTAAACTAAAAAGAAATGTCATGAAAATTTACGCAAGAGATTTATCATGTTGTCTCACGCGTGAAATCAAACCACAACAGAGGATTTGTGTCTGATTAGGTCAGATTACTATTCTTCGAAATTTCATGAAGATTCACAGAAGAAGAGACAGTAGGCTTTTCTAAATAATACATTTATTAATACACGCCTTTATTCATTTCTGAAAACCAAACGCATTCAATTCTTTCTTTGAGGGAAGATACGCGCAAGCAATTTCGCTCGGTGTGCAAGTTATTTTGAAGAGCATTTACTGATGCGAACTGCGCATGGTTTTCAAACTTTTACGAAAACTTTAAGGAATATGAAGAATCCCTCAATTAAAAATCTATTTCTGTACAAATTTACAATCAAACATCTAATTTACTCTAAGTGCTAGAGCATTTCCCAGAAAGTCCGCAGCTCGAAAGATCTCTTGCGACAGCAGATTGTCCTTCCCTTTGACAAAATGGAAGTGAAATATTGCCATCTTGAAAATTCACGTGCAAAGAGCATGGCAGCCATTTTGAATGAAATGTGATCATCTCAGAGAGTGACAAGAAGTGTTCCCTTCTAGGACCCCCCTCAAGTCTTCAAATATATGCGTAGTAGGTGGATTCTGATTGGTTGAATGTTCCCAAAGACAACTAGGACAAAAGGGGGCAAAGGCCGGCTCAGGCCGGCACGGACGTTAAAGGGTTATTAAATTAATACTTATAATTTTGTAAACCTCATCTATTTTTCAGATGCTGTGGGAGTACAAACGAAAGTTTTCAAAAGATGAAAGGTTTGAAAAAGCAGTAGAAGAGAGATTTTGTGTAGCGGATTTGAAGCTAGTAAGTGGTGAAAATAGACTGAAACTGCCTATTACTGACATATACATGTATTGTAATTTCATAAGTGCAAGCGACCAGACAACTTTTATTCACCATCTTTCTGTATTTGATTATTCTTTCTAGCTACCGGAGTGTCATGTGGAAGGAAAGATTATCGCATGTTTGTTGGAGCACCGGCAGAATTTAACTGTGCCCTCCTGTAAACATATGATGACAAAGATGCAAGCTATTTTCATCAGTGATTACCGCTTGATTGAAAACTTCTTACACGATTGTTCTGCAGATGTCAACAAACACCAGTGTGGTCGAGTTCAAACAGAGGAGGAGGAAGAGGTCTGTGTTATGCACTCTTGACTGTCATAATTGATTACCAGCATCATTCATAGTCACTAGTTTAACAACGCTATGTGCACATGTGGCTTTCAGGAATTCCTTGAATGGAGCAACCTCTTAAAGTGCCTATGAAATTATTTCTTTTTTGGTGTTTTTCTGTATTTTATTATATGCAAAGAACGAAAATAATTACCATTTTCAGGCAACCAAAAGGAATACCAGATTTTCAGCTGCTCAAAGATGCGAACTCTCAGTTCAAAGCTGGCGCCTATTTTTGGGGGGGACTGGGACGAGTCGAGAACCGATGACGTAGGAACGATGATCATCACTTTGTTTATAAGCCAAAATTCCCCTGGACTCTCTAGTGTGGTGGTTGATAAAACTGAGCTGTTTTTTACTTTGTCACAAATGGCGGGCAGCGACGATTGTGTTTCTCTTTTGGTGTCTGAAGATAGCCAAGATGCTTCTGATCATTCTGATTCGAATGAAGTGGTCGTGAGTGATTTGGTTGAGCAGTATCAAGACGAACCGCTTGGCCGCTCGAGCGATGAAAGTGAAGACAACGAAGAATCGAAGACGCAGATAGCCTAACACCAGCTACTTTACGAACGAGATTCGAAGGAGAAAAGCTGCTAGACGAATGGTAAGAACGCTTTTCCTTGGATTATAGCCTCTTAACAATAGGATTAAACTTTGGAGCCTTTGAAAGTTAGCCAGCGTCAGTTGTTTTCATCTGCACGTTCCTACAGATTCATTTACTTTAGTGACTTTCAGATAGAGCACATTTTCATTATTTCGACCCTTGTGATTTGCATTATCTGCTTTTCAGGTGCGACTGTGGTCAGTGCAACACTGACCAGCTAACAAGTGTTCTAGAATATCGATGTTGCTGGGAAGTCTTACAGGCTCGACAAAAGTTGACCTTCGATGGCAGCATTGAACGGCCGGATAAAGTGCATAACGCAGCATGACGATTACAACGCGATGTTGCAGAGTCTTGAAAGTGGAGTCAAAATGACAGCGCAAGAAGCCGTAGCTTCCACTTGATCAAAGGAGACTGCAATAGTCTCAGAATAACTTGGATCCTTTAGACACTCTATACCTCATCCGTGATAAAGAAAGTTACATACATGTCTTGCACATAACCGCAAGCAGACATCTGATCACGGACTTAGAAACTTGGGATCCTTCAGAAAACATCACTCTTTTAAGCGGCTTTAAGGAATCTTGCAATTAATCTGAGCCCAAAAAGCTAACTAATTGCCAAAGAGCTAGCACACACAACGGCACAACGGCTCTAAGAACGTAACTTAAAACCCTCCAAATAGTTTATATCACAGTTTATATCTCTTGATCAATAGGTCAACCACACCGGCACAATTGTGTCGCCTTTAGATCACCTTGATCAGAGGGACAAGGCTGCTGCGAATGTACTAAGAAAGCTCTATTTGGAATGGTTAGAATAACTTAAGCGACTAGCGGGAGTCGTGTTTGGCCTGTCATTTTACGTACTCTCATACGTTCAAAGCAACTCTCCTCGAAGTGCACGGAGCACAGATGAGATTGTTTGCAAGGATTCCAACCCGGTTGATGTCTGCGGACGAATTTTGTCCTTTTGTTCCGCCTATCTGGTTCGCAAGGGAAATTGTGCAAACTCACGTTTTTAGTGAACTGCTTATTCTTACAACTCATCATATTGGGGCCTCCGGCCACGCAATATCTTCCACCTTTCTTCTCGCTTTCCTTATCAGCCATTATGCCCGCAGCACTGAGTCATCGTTTCTACGTCACAACGTTGTAACATGATCGTTTTGGCCGCGCGGCAAACAGAACCACTTTTCGGCGCGACGAACAAAACTTTCATGCGCTAAAAAAATTGTTTCGCATCGTTTCGAACCCTTAAAACCCTTCAGTTTGAGACCACATAAGGTGAAACCTTTCAGAAATCGAAAAAACGAAATAATTTCGTAGGCACTTTAAGTGTTGTTAGCCTTTTCAAAATACCCGTATTTATTCACTTATAAGACGCACCATTTTTTACGAGAAAATATACTAGTTCGATCAAAATCTGCTCAAAACTCGGGGTGCGTCTTATAACCGAGTATTTTCGTGCAACAAAATATAACTTTTCCAAATTTCCCCAAAATTAAAGCTTTACTGAAATGAGTATGTAAATAAATTACAGCAAATGAATAAACAAAAGACAAACGTTGATCATTGACTTTATCTGATTTGTTGGTTCTAAAAAGAACCGGGGTGGCTCTGAAAAGAACCGCTTTGTTTTAAAGCTCGGCTGAGCTCAGCTACTCGTCGTCCTCGGCTTCGCTGTCGGTCTCGAACTCGTTGTCGATCGGCTCATCTGCGTCTTGTGTTTCTTCTTCCTCGTCGTCCCAAACCGCGTCGTCTTCAGTTCCATCGAGAGCATTGTTGATGCCACAGGATTTGAACGATCTTGTTATCAAATCTACTGGGATCTTAGACTGCGAGTAGTCTCTAATTTTGGCGATGGCGATTGTGGGGCGGGCGAAATACACACACGCGCGCGCGAAATTTCGAGGCGACGCGACACGAAGGGAGCGCCGAAAATTAGAGACTACAGACAAAGCCAAGGATTTTGACCTTTGACGGCCGAGTGATTTTGCGGTGTAAATTTCATATCGACTTTCAAGCCAATTAGGCGCAACCAGTGGAATTCCTTCTCTTTGCTCCTATTTAATATCGCAAATGAAACACTGCGCGTTGTTTATTTTGATTCGACCAGATCGAGAGGAAAAATTACAGCCTCTCATTCTCGAAGAAGAAATGAACATTGAGTCTTTTCGGTCATCAATAAATTTTTCGACCCAAGAAGCGGCCATGTCACACCAAAAGCCCGTCAAACACTTTTACGGATTTAGCAGTCGCCCATCAAACACTTTTACGGGGTTTAGCAGTCGCCGAGGTCATTTTCTTCGCCTCCAAAAATCCTGTGGAAAAAAGAAATAACGTCGAAAACGCCGCAAAATTTTTTCTACTTTTACCGAAAGTTTGAGATCGATGCGAACGAAAATGAAGCTTCCAGCGAGCCGGGAAGTTTCTGTTAAAAAAAAAAACATACTTCCAGTGGGCTCTTTTTCTGTACATTGCATCTAATTCACATCGGGCATAATTGTAAACGAGCTTCGCCGGCAGAGGTTGTTTTCGGCCACTTTCTAAGCTCACATCGAAAAAAATTCGTGGCTAGAGACGCAAAAAAACCTCCTTCAACTTTTACCGAAAGTTTTATTTCAACGCAGAGCAAAACAGACCAGTCAGGGAGCCGGTTTGTTCCGTGCAGACAATACTTTGTTCCGGTCGATCGGTCACGTATCGATGTTAAAATTGAAATGAGATCTCAACTCACAGCAAACGAGTAGATTGTGATTTTAACAGCTTTGAACAACCAGTCTTGAGCCGAACCAAATATAATTTTAAACTTTCCTCCTGATTCACCTCGCTATTTGTCAACCCTGTAATCTGTCTGCCATCTTAGTAAACTGATTGGAGTCGATGTTATCACGAGTGTTGACAGCGGCTTGTGTACTGTTGCCAGATTGTTGACAGGTATCCAAGAAAGGGCCAATCAGAGTTTTGCGCTTGGAATGTACGCGCTTAATTCAAACTCCCTGGCTTTGTCTGTAGTCTCTAATTTTCGCGCTCCCTTCGCGTCGCGTCGCCTCGCCTCGAAATTTCGCGCGCGCGCGTGTGTGTATTTCGCCCGCCCCACAATCGCTATCGCCAAAATTAGAGACTACTCGCAGTCTACTGGGATCTCGCTCCCCGCTCGATCGATCCACCGCAACACCACCTCTTTGCTGGGCGCTCGCTTCTTTCCGGAAGACGTGTAGGTGAACGGGCCGTTAATCATCCAGGCTTCGTCCTGCACACGGATCTTTGCTTTGAATGGTTTGTTTATGCACTTATCCAGGGGCTGAAGAACTGGAGTGAGGCCACCGGGAATTACGGCAACATCGACGTTTCGTCTTTCAAGGAGATCTTTTACTGCATCCGTTAAATGGGCGCGGAAGGAATCCCATACGAGAAGTCCTCGATGCTCAGGCGTAAAGCGAAGATTCTTCCGAATCCACTCCTTGGTTCCTATAAGTTAGAAAAACAACTCTCATTAGACTACAGTTAAGACATGTCTTTCTAATGAGTGTTACTAAGGGAGTACTAAACGTAAACAAAGCCGGGTGATTTGAAGCGAAGTGCTTGAAATAATTGACTTTACAACGAATTTAAAAACTACAAATGCTAAGAAAAACAACTCCGATGAGACTACGGTGAAAACTAGACTTTCTAATCACTGCTACGGCGAACAAGTTCATAAACATAGTCAACAAAGCCAAGGTGATTTCAACGAAAAGCGAACGTGCCCCAAAGCACGTGCTTGAAATGATTGACGTCAGAAACAATCAAACAAATTCCTAACCTCGCTCCCACGAAATGAGGCAATTTTGACTACAAAACGTTCGAAAGAATTGTCACCACAGGTAGCCCAAGCTCCAAAGGGAGCCGTCAACATGACATTGAGTAACAGCGTTATGTTTATAAGAGTTTGTATGGGAATAGAACGATCATATAAAATAGTTCAAAATAGGGGAAAGAGATTTAATAAAATCGACTTACCCTCCCATCTTCTGTGTATAACTTGTGTTTCTATGGCATTTGGAGGCGTTTCAAAGCGATTCCAGTGGGTTTTTGGTTCTCTGTTGCCGTCAACATGACACTGCGTAACAGCGTATGGTAACAGTTTGTATGGGAATATGACGATCGTACAAAATAGTTCGAAATAGGGGAAAGAGAGGAAAACAGAGAACCAAATATCCACTGGAATCGCTTTGAAATGCCTCCGAATGCCATAGAAACTCAAGTTATACACAGAAGAGGGCAGGTAAGTCGATTTTATTAGATCTCTTTATTGCTAGGACTCTTTATCCCTTCACTGCTAGGACGACTGTAAAACTCAGCTTATCGCTGCCGCAGGATAAGATCGGCACCGTCCGGTTTCCAGAGAACTCCAGTGTTCTTGTGGCTGGCAACTCGAATCCCATTGGTGTTTCGTCCATGTTTAAGATATGGCTGGACTCGTAGCCGCAACGCTTTCTGGCTCTCAGCACGAACCGATGGAATTCCACCACCTTGTCCTCCAGGTCAGCTGGAAGGCGCTGTGCCAAAGTCATCTTAGTTCTCATGCAAATGGCATGGCGACGTTTCCATTTCGTGTACCACCCAGGGGATGCCTTGAACTCTGGATCTGAGCTGAGTTCCTTCGCCTTAAGCCGAATCATGAGGCTGTTTACTGCGAGACCTGCAAATATAAAAACAAATGCGATCAGTGAAAGGCCAACATAAACAACTTGTAGGGGTGATGTAAGCAGGGCAGTTATAAATGTAATTTTAAGTGAACAGTTTTTACCTTGGCTTCTTTGATCACTGAACCAGTCAACCAACTGCTGATCTACTTCTGGATCTTTTGGCCGGTAGCGACCCTTCGAGGCACGCTTGGCAGTCATCTTTAACTCGCCGGAGAACAAGACATGCTGTTGGTTTCTCCATTTATGGACCATCGATTCCGATATGCCGTATTCGCGAGCAATTTCACGATTGTTGTTTACGGCTTCCGCCTCTGCTACGATCTTCAACTTGAAGTTTAGATCATAGGAATGACGATGAGTGTTTGGCATGATTACTGATTTACGGTACGGTGAATGAATTTTCGAAGAGTAAGATGAGTTTTGCAATGAATGAAAGATCTGTCAGATGAGTATTGTTTATAAACGTAAAAACGGATCAATTAGTATTCATAACTTAAAACACTGTTTCCTGAGAAGGAAGACTTGAGTGAATTAAAGTGTGACTTTTTTGCTATTGTCCATGTGTGACTTTTTTGCTATTGTTTGTAACATGTGATTTTTTCACTTTTGTTTTGAGAATGAAAGCATCGCAATTAGTAACTTATGGAAGCAAATTTTTGTAATTACAACGAACATGGTCAACAAAATTTCCCGTAATTCTGGGTGCGTCTTATAACAGGGTATTTAGGTGAAATTTTCATTTTGCTTACTTGTCAAAATCGTCTTTGAAAGTTTAGGGTGCATCTTATAACCGAGTGCGCCTTATAAGTGAATAAATATGGTATATTTAGTAATTGGCAGGATTATAACTAGAGCAAATTACAGGTGACACATACAGACATGGAACATGTATAATACATATTAGTTTTTATTACACGTATAATCAATGGTAGATGTCAAAAACACTGTTTGCTGGTCACATTGAGAGGGCTGCATGGGTAGACTTAACCTCAAAGATGCACTACTAAATTACACCACCATAGAAATAAACCAGGGTGATCAAATGCCAGTTTTAAATTGCAATTGGGGTTACCATAGCAATGTAATGAGCCATTGTTATTTTTCTATGTAGTAGATTTTCTTGAATTCTTCAAGAATTTCTTGGATTTTTCGTAAACACAGTACACCGAAACGCAGCTACATATACATGTATGAACTACACGTACTGCATGTGAACTGCTCTGAACAAAACCCTCCAGAATTCAAGAAAGTTGACTCTATGAAAACACAACAGTGACGTCATTGCATTGCAGTGATAACCCCTGATTCTAATAAAGCTCATTTCAGTTGATGCTTTAGTCTTTTGCTGGGAAAGCTGTGACAGTTGCACGCATTCAAGTTTCTGCTACTTCGTTTTAAATCGATGCATGGAAAGGCCCCTTTGTATATTACTGGGCTCATTGAATTGCTGCCGGAAATTAATTACAATCTTTGACAAAATAATGATGGCTTCCTTCTCACCCATCCATCAAGACCAGCAAAAATTTCACTTGGAGATTGGGTGTTTTCATGGACAGCCCCAAAACTACGGAATGAGTTGCCCCTCGACTTATGTTGCTCAAAGTCTATTGACATTTTCAAACCTAAACTGAAGACATTTTTATTTAAAAGGTCATAGTAATGTTTTAATATACATTGTATACATCGCTTGTTTAATTAGTTTCCTTTTTATGAATTTTAACTCAACTGTATTTAAGTATAGTTTTACCTTTTAGTATTACGTAATGCGCGTTTGAATATTTTCATAGAAAACATGCACTGGAAATAGTTTATTATTATTATGAAAGAGGGTATGACCACTAAGAAATCCAATGGAGCCACCTTAATATACCTTACTATTTAGCCAATTGCTACTGACCCTGAGTGTTGTTCACTGCCCCTTGGCAGAACAAATGATTTTTGAAGCAGTTCAGCATAACCAGCAGAACAGCCAGAAACAGTTGATCATCAGACAATGGCCAACCAAAGTTTGCCCATGTTTGACAAAACCCTGCATCACTGTGGCTGGACACAATGTCGGGACAAATTTTTTTTTAATATCAGTGAGCATCAGTAATTAAAATTTTAGTAGAACAACATTAATTATCGTTTGCAAGGAATGTAATGAGTTAAGACTTCCCGTACGAAAATGTCTGGCCTAACTTTAACCTAATTTTGGCCTGAATTTTAGCCAGACAAAAGCCAAAATCCTTAGAATAACATGTAACCTTTTTAAGCGTCGCATTAACCTGAAAATTGGACCTCAACTCTAACCTAATTTTGGCCTGAATTGTAGCTAGACAAAAGCTAAAAATTTTTAGCCGAACATTAACCTTTTTTAGCGTGGCGTTAACCTGAAAATCGGACCTTATTTTTTTAAGGCTTTCAGCCTGACATTTTTAAGGCTTCAAGAATGACTGCACGGCAGAGTGAATGATCACCTAATAACAATTATTTTTAAGGCTAAAAACAAAACAATAACTGAGACTGTTCAGTCAACAGCGGTTTAGTTCAAGTAGCTTAATATGTGATATCAGAAAAAAGAACAACAATTTCAAAATACACATGTTAAGTTTATTTTGCAACATTTGTACACGATAAAATTGCAACATTAGCATAACACGCTAAACTACAGTGTAGCACACAATGTAATATAAAGCTACATTGTAAGAACTACAACACTTTATTTTCGTGGTACGGAATGCAAAGGAAACGTAACTGTAATCAATGTCGATTTCGGGAAACAAATGTAGATAATCATGTGCCACTGATAATTACAATTTTCCATCCAAGGAAACTTTGCTTTGCTCGCCTCAGTATTTGCGGTCAGTTCTTCCATATTCTTTCCCTCGTGGAAAATGGACTCAAACACATTCACAGTGTACGGGACTCACTTCAATTTGCAACAGATCAAAGAACCTAAATTTATCGTGGTGAACATTATCCTTGTGAAAGTGGCTACACAGCATATTCAGAGCCTGTCCATCTGTCGTTCACAAAACGGGTTCAGATCTCCACTCCAGGAAAGCAAAGCATCAAAATCTTTTCTAAAACTGCATATAAGTTCTTCTCGCTAAAGCCGTCCACGCGCTCTTCTTAGTTAAATAACCAACGGTCGAGAATTTCAGGTCAAATTGTAATGTGATCAGATGGGATAAGAAACAATTGTTTCATAAAAGTTGGCCAAGTAGATAAACGCCTCAGCTGTCTCAAGGGATCTTTGCAATGAAATTCCAACACATGCCTACCCGCCTGTCACGAAATGTGAAATAATGGCGCTTTATCCGCCGAAACTGCTCAAAAGCTTATACTTGGAAAATATTTTTCAGTGCATTGTCATGTACACACAATAAGCTGCCTTCATTTTTGTCCATGGATCGAATTAGTGAACTAAATCGAATGGAGAAGGCGACGTAAAGACTGAATTTGATTGCGCTAAGCGGAGCTGGCTATAAGATGTCGCTTATACCGCTAACTGACAGCTGCTTCAAGGAATTGCTGAATGGAAAAAACAAACAAAAACAAACTCACATACATAACAGATAACCGTTGGCACAAAAACAGACCATGTAACCAGTAACGCTGAATCATTCCGGATCAGTCGGATATTTAACTGCAATATTATTAATCTAAATCATGGTGAGTTTTGGATCGTGTTCTGTCTGTTGATAAGTTATGATGACGCTTCGCATGCTTGAATTTGTTACTTTCTAAGGTTATTGTCCGGCTAGATAGTTTGGTCAGTCCTAATCATTTTGAAGACGGAAAAAATGTCAGGCTTTGTAAGGCCAATGTTTGGGCTACCAAAACACACTGTAAACAATACTCTATCGACCTGAAAAAAATTACCCCTTGTCAGGGTATGTTAAGCCTAACTTTAAACCTAATAAAACCTTTAATTTAAGGGTTGACTTTGTAAACCTAACAAATTGGATGTTAGGCTTTGTTACGTTTGTTTAAGGTCTCAGTTCACTAAATCAGGCCAGAGTTAGGCCTGAATAAGGCTTTGTCAGGCCAGACATTTTTGTACGGGTTCAGACATGTCCTTCCAAGGAAAAAAACAGTTACTTGATGCCCTGAACCAGATTTAAAAAGGGAACATCCATGGAGCTGAACATAAACTTGGATTCCAGGCTTCTTGGGCAAGCAACTCTCAAAATTAATTGCTTACCTGAGACAAATTCCACCTGCCCAGAAGAAGAAGAAGAAGAATTTAAAGACATTTTAAAACAATATGAAAGGAGACAATCTTTTCTTTGTTTGATGTGTTCTTTCTCCCTCCTCAATGTGGTAAATTAAGTCAAGCCGGCCGACTTGGACAATAAGTTGACAGACTGTTTGCCAAGGGCTTTGCCCATCAGGCAAATGAACAGAAAATTATTTGCCCGATTTCAAAATACTACTTGTCCTGGACATCTGGTCTCACTGGAGAAACTCTTCATGAAAGTCATACAACTGTTTTAGTCATCTCTCAAGCCCCCAGCTGTTCAAATAAACGACGGTAGAAGGAAATGTAATAATTAATGAAGGATTTAGTTTAATACTTGGGATAAGAAGATCGATGTGATTATTGATTTATTTCACAGGATATCCACTCTCAAAATGACGTACTTGAATGCCTTGAAGAACATCAAGAGGATCTATCACAGGACTGCCAGAAACAAATATACCGTCTGGCCGAACTTTCATCAGATGACTACCACCTGGACCGTCCCCTGTACTATGCTTGTAAAGATGACAGGGAGAGATTCTGTGAACAGGTTCCATCAGGAGAGGGTAGAGTGTACAAATGTTTGAAACAACACAAGCGAGAAGAGACAATGAGTGATGAGGTATAGACATGTTGTAGACACAAAATATATCAACTTTGTTTAACAAGGGTGACACTTCAATGCAGGTATTTTGGGAGGGAGAATTCCAAAGATATGTATGGAAAAAGTTGGTGTTTAGCAAAGTCTTGGAGAAAAACCCTCCAAGCTAGGATTAGAACAAGCAATAGAGTGTGTTCATGGTGGCCATGTTGGAGGAGCAAAACAATAAAATCTATTTGTATAAAAATAAAACTTTTTTCCCAGTGGAAACGAATTCTATTGTTTTCTCTTCCAGCATGGCCGCTACGAACACACTACCATAAATGTAAAGAAGATCCTCGCAGTTATTAATGCAACTTATGCAGTTGCGAAAAGAAAGCCTGAAAAAAACAGGCTTGCTGGGATTCGAACCCTGACCTCTGCGATACATTTATTTCTTCATTCCGCAGTTCAAATATATGAATTTCATATATTCATAATTTCACACTCTACCATGTTGCATTGTATTCCACTGCATTACATTTCAGCATAATGCAGTACTTTGCATCTGTTACATTATGCTGATTTGAAATACACTTAATATATTTAATGCAGCATTGCTTGCATTGCAATCTCTAGGCATGTTACAACTGTTCTGAGGTTTTTATAGAAAGATACCTGTTTGCATTATTTAACATTATTGTGTGCCTTTTTACTCAGTACCTGTTTTTGTTGTTTCCTTAAATTTTTATGATTTCTTAACATTATTGACATAACACAGGGAAGAGGAGCAAAGCATCCTATTGATCAGGTCCCCATTTAAGGGGTCAAGTTTTAAAAATCTTGAGTCACCTTCTGGCAACTAACTTAGAAAAAATAGTCACTAATAAAAATGTAGAACTTGCCAAAGAGCCGACTAAATGAGAATTTTTAGTCACCGAGGATGCAGGTTTAGTCACATTGGCAAATGTATTGGATGCAATTTTGAGTCCTGAGCTTGATTCAAGTGCGCTAGTTGTTCATGTGTTGATGCGATGTCTTTCCTGAAAGATATTTGTTCTTTTGTTTTGATGTAGTGCAGAGATAAGTTGACCGAGAGACAGAAACTGGAGGCCAAGGATCCCAAGGTAAGATACTGTAGAGTTCCGAAAGTAGCAGCCCCCATTACTTTTGGAATTAGCATTCCTAAGGGGCTGCACCTTTTGGGTGGCTGCTACTTTCGGGTAGCCGTTACTTTTGGGTAGCTAAAATACATCAGTTATTGAAGAAAAATGGTGAACACAACCACACAATAAGCATAATGACACTTTAATTCTGAGTGAATTCGATTCACTGTATACAGAGTTTTCATGAATTAAATGAGTGAGCTACTTTCGTTTACTTTGTTAGTAGGAAATAACTGACAATTAAGCTTGTTTGATGTTTGGTACTGACGTTTGGTAGTACATATCACATTACAAAGGGAAGAAAAAAGAAAGTCCAAAAATGGATGTTGCTTTTGAGTAGCCGTTATGCATCAGTTAATTCCAGGTCAGTCCCCGGGGATGGGGCATTAGCAAATTTGGTGCAGCCTGGGGGTTGGGCATTTACTACCCCTGGGCGTTTGGCACATGGTTTCCGACTCTAAATCCAAACATGGAAGATTTTATTGGAAAGGATCAGCGGTTCGTTCCAGATTCACTCGTCCATCAAAGTTGAGAACTGGACAAACTTGTGGAGGTTTTCTCGATTTTATGGATTAGTTTCTTCATTGCTTCTCGAGGCACAACTTGAGCTATCGGGAACGACTAACGTGAACTGACCTGTGTATGCTTCATTGGTCAAGGATTTATTAGAATTTTGTCGCAATGATTCTAAAACTATCATGGTAGATCGTTTATTAAATTCTAAACATATTTATAGGGATAGCCGTTTACTTTAATTTGCATATTATTGAAATGTTCACAACAGATGACTTAACAACAGACTATTTTATGATGTCAAGATATTTTTACTAGTGAACTGTTTAAAACAGAATAAGTAACAATAAAATGTGAATCAACTATCATGTAGTGCTGTCTGCATTATTAACCAGTTAAAAGACGGAGAGGCAGACCTACAGAAAGGAAAAATCACACATTTAAATGCTGAAAGGGGCACTACTGTGCAATGAATGAAAACTGCTGCAGTGTTGCTTGGGGAAGTACGATTGCAGGGGCAGGGCATCTGCCCTCTTCCTTCATCCCCATCACAGGGCATTTGGCAGCTTAAGTGCCCTCACGAAAAAAAGTGCTAATGCCCGGGGGTTATCTGGGGGGGAGGGCATGGGCACAGCTGGAATTGACCAATGCATTACTTTCGGGGCGGGGGGGGGGCTACTTTCAGGAATTACTAGTAAGAAAGGTCCACAAATCAATGTTACTTTCGAGTAGCCATTACTTTCGGGGGCCGCTACTTTGGGAACTCTACGATAGATGCACACTGCGAATTATTGAACTGAGGGGATAAGAATTGGTCATTAGGCCTCAAGTATGTTACATTACCCGTTCAAAATTCCCCACCCAGCCACATTAATTTGTACAATTAATGTTAGTTGTGAGCATTTTGCAGCTCAACACTACATTTGAGTGATTTTTTTTTCAACTTTACACTTTGGGAATTCTCTGATTAAAAACTTCACAGGTTCACTTGCCAAAAGTGAGGCTTGGGGGTGGGGTGCGGGGGAATGAAATTAGTTAATCTGACCTAGGGTGCTTTCCATTCAGCCAAAACTTTCAGTTTGAAATTCCACAAACTTTCTGTGTCAAATGGGAAGCATTTGACATTCTCAGCTCCAAACTTGCAATCCCATAATGGTAAAACAAAAACATTGATGGTCAAAGAAGCCAACAAATTAGATGTTGCACTGCCAGTTCTTTCTGGCTCTGTGGAATTTTGACCAGGAAGTAGTGGAAATGGTTGTGACTTTGTTTTAGTAGCTCCTACTTGTTGTTTTGCCAGAAGAAAATAAAAGATAGCCCTGGCTAAGATGTGACTTCAAATTCAGGGCTCCAGCAAGCAGAATGTTCTTAGTTGAGATACATCTTACTAGGGTGGAGTAAATGTAGTACAGGTGATTCCTGACAACTCAAACCTTCAAGGGAAATCAGAAAAGGTTTGAGTTATTGGGGGAAGGGATTCCTGTGGACACTATCCACTTGTATGCTCACAGGAAGCACGGACACATTTTGTGTAACACAACACCAAGAACTTAAAGAAGTTGACACAAAAGACAATTAGATACTTCAGAAGCAATTTATGTTCAATTTTTTGAATATTTCTTTTAAGAAATTCAATGTCGTGGAGTTTGTTTTGTCTCAGTACATGTTGACAAACGAGGTCCGAGTTTAACATCAAAGGTGACATTATAAAGTAAATTGACCTGAACGAAAAAAATTCGCTTTGAGTTAGTAAGAGGTTTGAGTAATCAAGGGTTTGATTTATTGAGGGTAAAATTACATTAAAGATATGAAGAAATCTAGAGGAAATCAGGTTTGGTTCGACTTAGTGCAAGCTGTGAGTTAATGAGGATTCAAGTTACCAGGAGTCAACTGTAATTTTTCTGGATACTTTACAGTGCAAAGCCCAATAATCATTTAGCAAAAGAGTTAATATTTCCTTCATTTGTGACTTTTTTCATTTGTTTTATCAGGCTAACTACCCATTGATGAAAAACTGCACGAAGTTTTACCAGCAGTACAGGGAAAAGTATCAATGTGAAAGGGGAAACACAAAACACGGAGCCCTGGCAAACATTCTCATTTGCTTAGAGAAGGCTATACAAGCTGGTAAATATATACTGAACTTGTTGTTGTTGTCATTGTTTTGTATTTACCAGTATTTTGCACTTGTTTAGTGAGAATAAACATTAGTAAAACTGTGCTCAGTTTGGAACTACAGAGAAACTGAATCTGAATCCTCAACGAGATAGGAAAAAGACTGTGAATCATATTTGTATTCATTGAATGAAATCAACTTGTGGAAATAAATTTTTGCTCACGTCACTGTTGTTTTCAGTAAAAACAATATTATTCCCTCTAGCAAAAATAGAAACCTGGTTGTCATTAGCAGAAGTGCAGTCAACTCTCGCCTTGTGGACACCTCGCTATTACGGTCTCAGCTGAAGTCCCGGGGAATAAGAAATTACTGAAAACAACTCCCGCTAGTACAGACTTTCTCTATTAGGGACACTTAGTCTTGGTCCGGATGGTGTCCATTGTAACAAGAGTTGACTTTACATATAATTTAATACTAATTTTCTTTCTTGCCTCCTTAAGATGAAAAAGTTAGTGGTAAATGCCAGGCAGAGTTATTTGACCTGAGACAGCAACTGATGGAGGATTACTCTATTAATCCTGAGATTGTCGCAAAGTGTGATTTAGAAATAACGCAACCCTGCCAGGGCAAGGGTAGGGAAGGGAAAACCATAGACTGTTTGATGGACCTGGCGGAAGAGAATGAAGGGAATATAGGAGATGACACCAAATTAAGACCAGCATGTTTTAAGGCAGTAAGTATGGTTGTATCAGCTAAATAAGGGTAGATTTAACTGTTTGAGGGTACTTAAACTGTGCATAGTATTTTTTAAAAAGGATTTCCACAAAAGTACTGAGAAAAGCCATCACTGAAAATGGGAATGAAAGAAAGCTAAGAAACATCTTTCTGATTTTATTGGGTGCCACAGTAATCGCAGTACTTAACACTGCGACCTAACCTCCTGTGCAGAACATCTGATCTTCTTTGGATTTGTCTTAACTTGTATTGCTTCCCTGAGAACACGTGCTGAACAGAAGGACAAATTTATGGGAAATGCAAAACCTAATGGCTGAACCTGAGTTTATAAAAGGCTTTACAGGGCTCATACCAGGTCTGGAAAATTCTGAAAAAATATGGAAATTTGAAACTACTTCTTTTGATCTGGAAAAAAAAGTATAAAAAATGATGTTCAAGTCTGCGAAAAAGTATGGAGTTTTGTCCAAGCTGTTTAATTCGTAAGATGTATGTCAATTCTGAGCTGAATTTCATGTTTTGCAACCTTTTGAGGTGCAGGTCACTGTCCATTTTTTGTGTCTTTCTTAGCAGATCAGTCTAGAAACTGAAAGTGGTTTCGAAAAAGTATCGAAAACATAAATATTCACTATAAAAAATTGAATTTGGCATCCAAAACTTTGTACTAGCTGGCTTGTGTTAGCCTTGAGCCCTAACTATTGCTCTAACTGACTGCCACAGCACTCTTAATCCTTTCAGCAAACAGTGACAAGCATCTAATTTCTCCTTATAATATCACTAGTTGATCAAATATACAGGTCATGAGAATAAAGAAAATGATCACCATCGACATGAAATGTCTTGTTTGATCAAATTCTCCCAAGTAGTAACATAAGAAGAATGTAGAGAACAGTGAGGAGAATATGGATGTGGATATTGGGGCTTAACTGAAGTTTTATTGTTGTTTGCTTGACAGATTGAAAGCCTGTTGGAAGAGACTGGAGCAGGAAGTGATTATCGTATTGACCACACCTTGTACACAGCATGTGAACCTGTTGTCCAGACCATGTGTAAAGACAAGGGCAAAAAGGAAGGAGATGTCATGTGAGTCTCACATGTAAAACATGGCATGAATTTTTATGTGGAGCTTTATTTTCTGCGATTCTTCTGATTTTTTTCGGTTTCCATTTTGTTTGCAGCAAAATAATTTACTGCAGAGAATTTTTTTTGCAAAAAAGTAAAAATAATATTTAGTATTATTATGTAATACTCCACAAGCTTAACTTTGTCAGGTTAACTGAAAGTTGTTGAAAACCTTAATGCCATGGACTTCAGTTAAAGTAATGCATGTTTGTTGTTACTGTCAACATCAGTTTTGTGTAAGATACACGATCACTTAATTTGAATTGCAAAAAATAATACCTTGCAGAAAAAATGTATTAATGCTGTGTTTATAATGGATGTGCACTTAACTACCCAACTACCCCAAGCTACTGTGCGTTTAGTTTACAGACGCTGAAATGATTGGAATAATAAGAATAATACAAATTCAACATAACAACAGGCAGGAAGGAGGCCAGTTAACAGTTTAAGCCCTGATATAAAAATGCATATTCTGCTTACTGTTCTCTATACATTTCATATGGAACTGGTAAGGAGAATTTGTCTCAATATCAAGACATCTTATCCTTGGTGATCACTTCCTTTATTCTCTTGATTGTTTGAACAAGTACTGATAACGTAAAGAGAAATTTCATGTTTGCCACTGTTAGGGTTTAAAGGGTTAACTATCTACAAGCGTGACCAAGGAGTTGAACTCTGGTCTAATGTAAAATGACTCCAGCTAGTGGTCGGCAGCACGTGACTTGGACAATATTGGGACCTTTGGATTCCAAGCCAGGCACTCTAACTATTAAATTTCATCCTTCAACTCCCCACCTACCTCCCCCGCCCCAAAAAAAAAAATAAATAAATAAAATTACCAACTGTCAAAATAAAACTCACAAAATTGTGACCTCATCTTGTTCTTACAGCATTAAGAAACTAACTCAAGGAACTCGATTTAACCTTGGCTTTGAAAATTCTCTGTTACTCAAAAGTAGATGGGTAAAAAATAGACAATAAAACGAGACAATAGACATATTTGCATATTTGAAGTAGTTGGCAAAGATGGCCAATGAGCACTAACAATGTACACTGGCAAAGCTCAGTTCAAATTTGCTGAGCTGCTAACCCTGTCAGGCTGTATACAGCACTGTGCTGAGGGGTGGCCGGGGTGGCTCATGCTTAAAATTATTTTATTTCAAACAGGGTCCTGTCATGTCTGATGGAGAATCTCCACACTGAGAACATGATACCAGAATGTGAAGAGCAGATGTTGCACTTGGAATTTTTCATTGCAAGAGACTTCAAGTAAGATCTTACTACATGTTTGCTAGAGTGCAGAGATGCACATTTAGCAATTTTTATGAAATCACCATTTGCAAAACAAACAATCAAGCTGAAAACCCTAATAGAAAAAGAATCTATATGCTTGCTCTCTATCAGTAGCTTGCTTTAAATGTAAAGAATATGCAAAGCTTATCTTTGCAAAATTGAAGCCGAATAGCCTACAGGTTACACAGCACCTACTGTTTGTCTGTTTGTATTCAATCCTAATTTTGCTAACACTGCTGTGGACAAATTCCTCAAGTGTGACCATTCAAATTTATGATAACATAAATTGTTTATGTGAATTTCTAATCTGTATCCTCTGGAAAGCTGAGCTAAGTTAAATAAATTATCTATTTATCTAGATGTTCAGATGATATGAACCACATTCATAATCCTCACTAAAACTGATGTCACATTTTAGGCTTGATCCTGTACTTCAGAAAGTTTGCCAAAACGACGCCAGAGCTGTGTGCCATGCCCCTTCACTGGAGGATGACGACTCACATCTCATCAGTTTGGTGCTTTCATGTCTGTACAGGAACATTGTCCTGGAAACACAAACCAAGGTTTGAGCAGTTTAAAAATAGTTTATTAGCTCCTATCCTGTCAAGATAAATTAATTTCATCATTTTGCATTGTGTCATTTTCATGTGCACCCAGATAGTTGTTTTCTATAGAGTGCCCTCTCTTGAAAGCAATAAAGCCAGTATTTCCACTCCTCCCTCCCCTCCCAGATAGGATGATAGTCCATCACAGAGTTCCCCCCCCCCCCATTTTTTTGAGATTTCCTTATTTGGTTCACTGATGACCATTTATATCCCTGAGTAGAGAGACAATGTGTAGTCACGGTCCTTGCAGTCTATGGAAACTGCATGGCATCTCACCTGTCTTCAGACTGACAACCTGATTTAAAATTCCATGGACTAACCACCACACCATATTTTTTGGGCATGAAACCTTACTACACATGGTCTTTCTCTGTCTTTTGTATAAATGGGTACCAGTGAAAAAACACGGGGGCTGACATTGCACTGGACTAGCATCCCATCCAGGGAAAGTAGCAATACTCCTAGTTGGTAGGTAAAGTCACACATGAGCCAAGGAGGCCCACACAGCCAGAGCTTAACCTGGTTTCTGTAGCATGAAGCAGCTGAGAGTATTGCTACTCCCCCCTGGACAGGATGCTAGTCCATTGCAGGGTTACCCCCAGCAGTATGTCGCCAGTACTCATTTATACACCTGGGTAAAGAGAGACAACGTGGGTTATAGTTTCTTTTCTAAGGAAACAACATGGTAGCAGGGACTGGGCGGCAAACAACCGACCTTCAGATCTGAAGTCCAACGTGCTAACCACTATACCATCATGCGCCCACACAACTCCTAGTAGCTGAGCCTCAACTGTTAACTACCTTTCAACTTGGGCCAGGGTGTGTATCAATTTATTTAGCATTTTGTGAAACATATTCATTTGGTTTCTTTTTTTTTCTAATATCATCAAAAGGTTTCACCCAAATGTGCTGCTCACGTTCAGCGTGTGATGCATCAAAGAGCTGTGGATGTACATCTGATGCCTGAAATTCAGATGGCTTGTGTTGTGGATCTTAGGCTACGCTGCAAAGACCAACTAGGCAAAGGAGAGGTACAGTCAGAGTAATATCTGTTTCTGTGAAATTGTCACATTGTAATTTTAGTTTGTTTTAACCCATTAACTCCCAACCTTTTTTTTTTTAAAAAACGCCATTTTAAGTAATGACGCTGTAATTTGGCCCCTGTCTGGTTAAATCCTGGTCCCTGGACTAGAAAGATTTTGTCTTAACTTTCAAGAAAGAGGAAATTTTCAACTAGAAGTGTCAACCAGTGCCAAGGCCAAGTTTTGCATCAATTTCACAAGAAAACTTTTTTCGTTTTTCTTTGTGTAACTCTGGTCTATTTTAAGTGAGTGCTTTAGTTTAGGCACTTTTTGTTAGAAGTGTGCCTGGTGCATCAATTGGTTGACCACCAAAAACATCTGCTGTCACTCAAAGTGATGACGTCACAAACTAAACAAGGACCACGGTCCTTTATGGGTGGTTTTTGGTGGCACGGGGTCAGTGGGTTAATTACTTCTAATGTGCATTTGGACAAGTCCTAGCATGCAATTATTTTATTCTGTGCAATAGATAATATGCATATTTATTATGATTATCATAATAGTTGTGGAATAATAATATTCTATCAAAACAACTCTTGGTATTATGCGTGGTTCAATTCTACCTGTTACAATGCCCCCCCCCCCGGGCATACCCCCGGGGATTTGCAATTTTTTTCTCACCTGGCAGTCTATTCCCCACCCCTGGGCACGCAGAAAGAGACGATTCCCCACCCCCGGGACTCCCCATCGACCACAAATACGTTGTTTTGTGTACAAAACATAAATGACGATATTGATTTCCGTACAATGGCAAAACCAGACGTTTTGACAAGAACTTGAATGCTTTTCTAGAGTTTATCGAACGAAGGACACTACATGCATAATATATTAAAAACATGAACACTACATTTGAATCAGAAAACTGAAGAAAAAGCTCTAACCGCACTGGCATATGGCTGGCGATTAAAGAAATGTTCTTCCCCACGTGTTTTATTCTAAATATAGCGCATACACACAAGAGGCCCGTGAACAAATTGATGGCAGCATTTAAAGGAGTTTTTCTTGGCTTGTTTTATAAGAACACTGGATTGAAATCTCTGTTTAACATAACGCCGAGCATCCGTTTTTATATAGAGTCTATTTAAGTCGTCTTATTATAAATATAAACACACTGAAAAAAATATTTCTTTGTTTGTGACGACCGCCATTCATTCGAGTACGCATCAAACGCACGTTCGTTCAACAATTTATAATAAACGTACCGTCGACTACAGATTTTAATTTTGAGGAATTAATCTTCTCTAACCAGTCTGCTACAAATTCTAGACATTTTCCCTGGAAATAGGCAGTCTTCTCCACGCGGTCCGGGGCCATCGTATCAACAGAGAAGTGACGTACTTTATAAGAACAACAAGAAGTTATTTTCGATTTGCCCCGCCCCCCTACCCCCGGGACAAGACCGCTTCAAACAATTCCCCACCCCCGGGCCCGAAGGGCTGGACTTGTCCCCGGGGTTTCCCGGGGGGGGATGGTAACAGGTAAAATTGAACCATGCATTACAGTGAAGCTAAGAAAACCATGAAGGCTAGAATTATTTCTGGAATGTTTGTTGTGCTAGGAAAGACGGTGATTTGGCAAGGGATTTTAATCCCTGCCTCACCGCAACTTACCAAAATTACCGGCAGTCACCTGGTATGTCTGCTTCCACGGAAATTGCCAGCAATCGCCGGCAATCAATTTCACCCGACAGGTGTACAGAATTGCCTACTGTGTCATTAACCTCAGTTAAACATCAAGCGATCATTTATAGCTGTGCTCAGCAGCCCAACATATTAGTCAAAAATTTGTAATGAAACAATTTTATTGATTGGGGAATGAACAGGCTTAGGGAAAACATTTTTTAGGGGCAAACACAACTTTCAGTTGGCCATTTGTAGTAAGTGTATTTGTGTTTTGTTTGCAGTAAGCATGATTGTTGTTTTCTAATGTAAAAAAAAACGTCTAGGAACACCACAGGCAGCCCAAGCTAACGTTGAGAGCTGCGCATAAATTAGACTGTTTTTTCCATGCTATGCATAGTAATGACATCGGCAATATTTAAGAGTTTGTATGGAAATGCTACAATTTGTCTCAAATTGCCACAAATCAGGAAGAAGTCGAAATAAAAATAATTTGACTTATGTCACTGTTGTATTGATCATTATTTGAGGGCTTCCTGGGCTGGTTTGAAGCTTTTTAGGCGAGAAATTGAGGTTTTTATTTTTCATGTCAGGGCTCGAGACTAACTTTTCAGCTTAGTAGCCCAGTGGCTAGTGAGAGGTTTGATTTCACTAGCCATAATAAATTTTCACTAGCCAGACGTTTTTTGTTCGAGCTTACTTAGGTACGTAGAAACGTTGAGAAGTCGTATCGAACACGTTAGTTGCAAATGCACTAAATTAGGGAGAAACACTGCCAACTTCCCAAGTACAGAGGCAAGTTAAGGAGACACTGAGGCTAATGTTATACGGAACTACTAACTTACGGAGAAACGTTGTCAGACAAAACTAGTTCCGTAAGAACGCCGAACGGACAAAACTATTACGGTGGGACAATAAATTACTGGAAAATGTAGGGGATACAATTAATATTGCACTAACGTACGGATAAACGTAGAGAAGACAAGACTAATACCGTATGAAATACTAACGTACAGAGAAACGCCAAGAAGTGCCTAGACTATCGTACGAAAACACTAAGACACTGAAAACCTTGAGAAGACAAGACCAGTATCGTGCGAACGTGCTAACGGCGTACGGAGAAACCTTAAGAACGCAAGATTAATTGGTCGACGGACGTACGCACGGAGAAACGTTGTGAAGACAAGACTAAGATCATACGAACAACGTTACCTACAGAGGAACGCTGCATGGGAAGATAGATTAATATTGTACGAACGTAGTAATGAATGGAAAAAAGTCGATCAGTAAGATAAGGCTAAAGAATTGTGTGAACGTTAGAAACTAGACTAATTTCATACGAACGCACTAACGGACCTTTCAAGGAAACGTAAGGTGAGACGTTCTGAAGACGGCTAATTTCGTTGGAACGTGGTAATGACAGAGAAACGTTACCAACTGAGAATTAGTAGGGAGAAACTTTGAGAGGACAAAACAAGTATCATACAAACTTATGATATCCTTTTACGGAATAAGTTTCAGTTTCCGTTCACTCAATTTGCTTTTGGGATCCCATTATCAGAAGTAATAGTCAGTTTGGTTTCCATCCGGTGCTTTAGTGCTTTGAAATTTTCACTAGCCAAAATGGCTAGTGAAAGCGCAAAACCTGCTAGCCAAAACGGAATTCGAGCCCTGCATGTTTGCTGAATGTTATAATTAATTAAAGGCAGGAAACAGTTTCACACTGCACCTCACTTGAGTTCGATAAATTCCTTCACAATAAACGAATAGCCTAAAACTTCAAAGGTGTATTCTTGGGTCTTGTGCACACCTCTGTTCTTTCTCATGGGTTCCAGATCCTATTTTAAGCCGTCGAAAATCCCCCTTAAATACGAAACTCGCTTTTCCTGGTATGCGTTTTCATTTGAAGTGCACACTTGAATCATTGGGAGCCACGCTTCGACGACAAAATGACCCTCAGCCGAGGAGAGGCTGAGTGAGATTGTCCACAAGCAAAAGGCGACACTGCAGAGTCCAGAGAGGTCGGTTTAACCGGAAATAGAGAAATATTAGAATGGCCGTGAAATTCACTCGGCTCACTTGACTTGGAAAACCATAATTTTGTTTTAGGGACGACTGAAGAACTATCTTTTGCTGCACTCTAATCAATCCATTCGATGATTTTATGCCGAGTATTTGGCGGAGGTAACCCTGCTCACTGCCCGCAAATCAACCTCATTACTTAATTCCGATATATAGGGTTGTCTTGTTGCTGTGACCGTGGAAAAATACCCACCACAATTTCCATTCCTTTGAAAACCGGTGCAATTTTTTTTTCTAGGTGGAAACTGCTCCTCGCCTCTGCTTCTAAATTTCGACAACATTTTTTTTGTGGTAAACAGGTAAATGTGACGGAACAAAACACTATGCTAATATATTGTCGCATGAAGACATTAAAGCGTGCTCGTGGCGTCAAGTGAGGCGAGCGACTAAATTTCACGGGCGTGCTGATAGTTCTCTATTTCCGTCAAACCGACCTCTCTGGACTCCGCAGTGTCGCCTTTTGCTTGTGGACAATCTCACTCAGCCTCTCCTCGGCTCAAGGCAATTTTGTCGTCGAAACGCGGCTCGCAAAGATTCAAGTGTGCACTTCAAATGAAAACACATACCAGGAAAGGCGAGTTTTGTATTTAGGAGGGGTTTTCGAGGGCTTAAAATAGGATCTGAAACCCACGAGAAAGAACAGAGGTATGCGCAAGACCCAAGAATACACCTTTGAAGTTTTAGGGCTATTCGTTTATTGTGAAGGAATTTATCGAACCTCAAGTGAGGTGCAGTGTGAAACTGTTTCGTACCTTTAATTAATTTTAAACGTTCAGTAAACATGAAAAATATAAACCTCAATTTCTCGCCCAAAAAGCTTTAAACCAGCCCAGGAAGCCCTCAAATAATGACCAATACAACAATGAAATAAGGCAAATCATTTTTATTTCGACTTCTTTCTGATTTGTGGCAATTTGAGACGTTTTGTTTCATTTCCATACAAACTCTTAAATGTTGCCGATGTCATTATTATGCATAGCGTGCCGATGTCATTATTACATAGCGTGGAAAAAACGGTCTTATTTATGCACAGCTCTCAACCTTAGCTTGGGCTGCTTGTGGGAACACTTCTATTTTAATGCTGTTGCTTTAGTTGTCCTGAGTGTTTGAAAAGAAAGCCAAAAAGTGTTCGTTTTACATTGTCATTTCACGTTTAAGGTGCACAAATAATTATAGTATAATTTCTTGTGCCGTTAGGTTAAGCTTTTTTATGACACTGACCTGTTTGTTTCTTTGTTTGTTTGTTTTAGGAGATACAGTGTTTGCAGGAAAAATTTGACGACCTCAATGATAATTGCAAAAAAGCCATCGGTAATTTTACAGAGGAAGAGGGAGAGGTTTGTGACTTGGCTGTTAAAACAAACGGACGAATGACCAACTGAACGAACAAATGATTAAGTCTTATTTATTACAACCATTAAATGTAGCAGGTGTGCAAATTTGTTATTGCTTCGTTATGTGGCTTAAGGTTTAAATCCTTAGAAGAACTTCCTTGTACAGCATGATAAACTGCACCACATTAAAATACCGGTACTGTTCGTTGCAACATTATTTTGAATGGCCACACCTAAGGTTTCATCTACAGACTTAAAGTTGAAATGATCTAGCACAGCATAATAAACCGTACCACGGGAAGTACTGCTCAGTAGCTTGCATTTGAATGGTCACACTTAGGAATTTGTCCACAGACTCAAAAGTTACAACCACCTTGTACATAACAATAAACAGCACCATAGCAAAGTACAGCTTCAGAATTTCATAATAAACAGGATTACAGCTGGAGGATAGTACTGCTCAGTAGCTTTTGTTTAAATGGTCACATGTTAGGATTTCATTCACAAACTCAAAAGTTAGAACCACCTTGTTTAGCATAATAAACAACACTGCATGGAAGTACACTCAGTAGCTTTCATTTGAGTAGCCACTCTTAAAGATGCGTTATGATTTTTTTATCATAACTTTCTAATTTCTTTTTTGTTTAGGATTATAAACTTGACAGAACACTGGTGCGTGCTTGCTCTGGCATGGTTACAAAGTTCTGTGAAGAGGTTGTTGCTCAAGGGGACACTGAAGGAGTTCTGCCATGTTTAGTTGAACACAAGAATGACCAGGGAATGGATGAAAAGTGCCATGCAGCCATCGAACACTGGCAACTTGTAAGTAGAGTCCAACCCCAATACAACCAACCCCCTTGTGACAAAGTCCCTTCTTGAGGATGTTTTCCAGGTGACGAAAGTTACCGTAAATGTATGGAACAGAACCTTGACATAATAAACCACGGTATGTTGAAATCCCTGAAGAAAGGAACCCAATGCAGATCAAAATTTGCCGGTGTTTGATAACACCGAAGTATCATTTTTGTTTCTGAAGAAGTTCAGTTTACTTGGTTGCCCAGAATGTTTCTCTACTGGTATATAAAAATAAAATTAAATTGAAAAAGAAAACCAGTCGTCATTAAACTGGAAAACTAAAGGAATAAAAAAATGCGAATACAGACCCTGTCGTGTTCCAGTGCTCCCTCATTGCAAGCCTACATGAATTGTTTCTGTTTATTATAATTTTATTTTCTTTGTTTTTGTACTAGATTGAAATGAAAGATTTTAGATTCTCCCCTGAATTTAAGAAAGCTTGCCGTAAGGATGCACAACAGTACTGTAAAGAAGTAACAAACAAGTAAGTTACCTGTTCATTAAAGATGTGCTTATTGTTCATCGTGGTGTAAGATAGGAAAGATGAACGTTTGTTCGTTTGTCTCATGATGGAATCGTGGAATCGTAAGTTACTTGTTCTTCCTAAGGACCGATTTAAAATGATACAACTTTGTTGTATGGGACATGCTGACAAATGGCCTACAACGCTACTACAGTAGTTTCGTGCACTCACAATAATATTGTCGTGCATGGCTTAAAAATGTTGTAGGATTTTGAAACATGTCTTAGAACCTTATGGCAATTGTAAGTGTTGTGAGTTGTTTTTGATCCTTTCAAAGACGAGAAGAGTATGCACTTCAAAAGTCGCAGGTTACAGGAGTAAGCAAAAGTTCCACCGACTTAATTTGCCTCAACAAAATGCTGTCATGAGATGTAAAATAGAATTTGGGTTACCGGAATTTTGGACTGATGGTAACGTTGGACTGACACCATTAGACAACAATGACAACATTCAACAACACTGACAACACTGGACAACACTGACAACGTTGGATAACACTTTCAACATTGGACAACACTGACAACACTAGACAGCACTGACAACATTGCACAACACTAACAATGTTGGGGGGATAGCAGCTGTCTGTTCTTCTTATTTCCTCAGTTTTGTTATTTCATACAAATAATAACAAATGTAATGACTAAATTTCACTTTTCCTAATAATTAATAGCTGCCATAATTGTACCCATTTTGATCGTGACCGGTATTTTTGTCAGTTAACTATATCCATCGTTCTTAAGGTTCTACAGCACTGCTTAAATTATAAGAATGGCCTTTTTATGGCTCATTTATCAGCCTTAAGTTTATTCTCACCTGGAATTTCATAAGATTTTTAGTTTTCATGTGTTTAAATATTTTCATATTTGTAACTGTTTCAACTGAGGTTCACAATGTCACTAGTTTCCTATGCAGCCGTTACTATTTGGTTCGTCACGCAACACTAAATAATGGCTGTGTGGGAGACTACAAGGTCACAGTCATGTGGTTACTCTCCTTCAAATGTGTTTGATAGGGCTAATGGCATATCATGGGCTACATAAAATTTCAAAACTGACAGGCTTTTTTATTCAGGCTAAGTGTACTAAAAAGGTTTTCAAACTTTAAAAATCTTCTCTAACCAAGCAAGCATTTGTGGCCATGCTTGATCAAAAGGTCCTCTTTTTTGCTAGATGGCCTCTCCATGCTGTTGCATGCATTGAAATAATTCTTTCTTGGTGCTGTGTACAATAAATACAACTCCAAAAAAAGATGTCCCCACCACCCCTCCCCCCCCCAAAAAAGGACAGAAAAACGGCTAACCGACAATGGTCTCCAGAGCATATAGAAACATCCGACATTTGCGTATGCTCTTGGCTTCAATGGTGATGCCATGACCCCTTTCTTTCAGGTACGAGCTTGTTGCTTGCTTGAGTAAACATGTGCGTGATGCTATTATTAATGAAGAGGAACACAGTATTTCTGAACAATGTCGACAGCACTTGAGAGTTGAAAAGGAAGAAGAGGTCAGATAAAATTTTCTATTCCTTAACCTCCCTCAAACCACTTTTCGCATTTTCTTTCTTTTATCACAGGCAGACTAACTCACAAGTTTGTTGGTTAAGTGATGTTGCTTTACTTAGATTAATTATAAAACGAATTCCTGTCAAGGGAGATACTCCATTATACAATAGAGTTCTTCTGTCGACGGCACCATCGTGTGATTGGTTGCCCGTGGAAATTTGATGTTCTCAACAAATATATATGATTATATATAACTTATGAAGGAGGGGACCTATCACACATAGGGCCTGAGACAAAGGGACTCTTTTGGCCTTGTTGTGCATCGCTTAATTTTGAGCTAAAATTGCCAAAAACGGGCGCTATGCGCTGATAGGCGCCCGCTGAGGAGAGACACTATCGCGTCACGTGATCGGTTACGCCGAATGGGAGCACGCCAAAATTTACCGTTGTACTATAAATAGGCATATGTGGCATGGAAGGAGTGCATAGTTTTTTTTAGCCGAAATTTTGGTCTGACGAAGGGAAAAGATTGTGACAATTTTGGTTTGTCTAACAGGGTACGTTTTGTACCAGCTGATCCGTTATGCCGTTTTGGCATGAAACAAATGAAAAAATCATACATTTCGGTCTTTTACATTGTTTTGTCCTTAGGAGTGTGGGGTGGGGGGTTGGGGGAGGGTTGTTCTTGCCAACCAACCTCTTATCTTTAGCTGCAATCAGTTCCAAAACTGATGACACCCTCTCCCCTCCCTTGTAATAGCCAACAGTGCTGAGAACACCTGTCTTCGTATATTTGATAAAATTTCCAAGCACATTTGGTTTGTTGGATACAGAGGGAGCCATGATTATGCTGAGTGTTCCAACAAATTGTCACTGATTGTGGCTTGGGCTGCTTGTGTTGTTTTTAGGAACTTCCTAATTATTTTAATGACTAAGTTGTGTTTATTGTTTTCGTTCAGTCTGAAGATATCAGGTTTGATCCTATAATGATTGTGTCCTGCATAGCAGACATAGCGAAATTGTGTGCTGACACCAGTTATGGCCAGGCTAAGGTAATGTGTTCTTTGTGTTTTTTGTTATTCAGTGCTGTGGCTTGAAAAAAGCACATCAGCACAGTGGCACAGTTTGCTGTTAGCGTGAAATGTTTTTAAGACTGGATTAAATGGAAGACGGGGTCATGTGTAGAATTGCCGTTCTGAGTTAAGCAAACTGTGAAGTTTCGCAGAGATCTGATTAAAACTTAGCAACTGTCAAAATTCAAAATTTGCAGTTTTTACAAAGAAATGTACGGCGTGCGGGCTATAATATGTGCCTGCAGGCCATACATGGCTTTGTAAAAATCAAAAACCTCAAGAGCAAGAAACCCATTTATATTTGCCATGTGCAACGAGATCTATCTTGCGATTGCTGTTTGTGTAATACGTTGTTCACGTTCCATCATAAAATTGGTGCGCCTGGAGGGGTCAAAGAAGGCCCTCAAATAGCAAAATTTGAAGATAGCGTGATACATGACGTGAAACATCACGTGAGACATGAAGGCCGAGTTCAGTAAAAGATTTGCTTAGCCGACTTTAGCAAAAATGTGAAGTTTCCAGAGCTCTGATTCAAACTCGAGATAAAAATATCGTCAATTAAAACTACTTCACAGTCACATGGCTGAATTACACAGTTATTTATGATACTAATACTAAAATACTAACCAATTAGAACTAAGAATCTATAGAACACTTATACCATATAAGCGGAGATACAAAATATTAATTTTAATCAAACAATTATATTGATATAGTGTACAAATTGTTTTGTTGCCCAAACATTAAAAGGTCTTAACCATACGGACAGTAAGGTGGCTCGATCGAGTTTTTGAGTGACGATACCTCTCAACTTTAAGCAACTAGTGTACCACAGTGAACAACCCAATAGAAAATCGATCGTTACTGCTGACCTAGAAAAAGATGAAAGTTTTACATGAGGTACGTTTCATCGAAATCGGAGTTACCATAGCAACGTGATGACGTCATCCCCCGTTTTACATGAGAGCTAATTACTTGTCACCAAGAGACAATTCTGGGAAGCGCTCGACTGGATCTTCGACTTGACATTTGTCTTCACGTCTACAAAATTTGAAGAATTTCTATGAGAGAGATTTCGAGAAATTTTCGGGTGAAGTTTTAAGGTGTTAAAAAACAACAAAAACAAAATAATTTTGAACTGTTATTGAAAAGTATGTCCACAGCGACTTCATGAAACAACATTTTGGTTTTAAATGAATGTTATGTCATCTAATTGCTTTATGTGAAAATTTCGGGGAAATCGTTCCATTTGATTTTTAGAAACGTTGGCTTGAATATGAACTGGTTTAGCATGCTACGCGGTTTTTTTTTAATCAAAAATCGACCCTACACTTATTAAAATGATTATGAATTAAAAAGCGGTAGATGAATTTTTTAAAAACTTTGCTTTCAAGGAGAATAATCAATATTCAATACAATCCCCGAGTCTCAAACTCATTGAAACGTTGTAAGGCTATCAATTTAAAGCCTAAACTCAGGAAATTATTGGACTGAATTTTACGCCAGTGGCTTGTTGCTCTTATTATGCATCTCCATTGTTTCGAATAGGCGTGCAATTGTAAATTTCAGTACATCATGAATTCATATAACGCTTGATTGCTTTCCGAATATGTTCCGAAAAACGTGCTAATGTATCAGGTCAGCATTACAGTAACAATGGACAGGCTGACAGCAGTGAGTGCAAACCTGAAGGTTAGCAGTAAGCGCAAACTTCGTTTAGCAGTGAGCGCAAACGGAAAGCTGCTGTGCTCAGTCAGTGTTCCAGATAAATTTTTATGGCAAGGAGTCAACGAAAAATTTAAACAGGTCAGTAGACGTGGGTCTCCCCCAATCTTATCCCAGTCTCAGCACGTTTTCGGAACATCTTCGGAAAGCAATCAAGCGTTATATGAATTCATGGTGTAGTGAAATTTACAATTGCACGCCGATTCAAAACAATGGAGATGCATAATGAGAGCAACAAGCCACTGGCGTGAAAATCAGGCTAATATTTTCCTGAGTTTTGGCTCAAAATTGACAGCTTTATAGCGTTTCAATGAACTTGAAACGCTGGGATTGTATTGAATATTGATTATTCTCCTTGAGGACAAAGATATAAAAAAATTCATCTACCGCTTTTTAATTCATAACCATTTTAATAAGTGTAGTGTCAATTTTTGATAAAAAAGCCCAGTAACACACTAAACAAGTTCATATTCAAGCCAACGTTTCTAAAAATCAAATGGAACGATTTCCCTGAAATTTTCACACAAAGTAATTAGATGATATAACATTCATTTAAAACCAAAATGTTATTTCATCAAACCTTTGTGGGCATACTTTTCAATAACAGATCAAAATTGTTTTGTTTTTGTTGTTTTTTAACACCCTAAAACTTCACCCGAAATTTTCTCGAAAGCGCTCTCATAGAAATTCTTCAAATTTTGCAGACGTAAATACAAATATGTCAGGTCGAAGATCCAGTCGAGCGCTTTCCAGAATTATCTCTTGGTGACAAGTAATTGGCTCTCATGTAAAATGGGGGATGACGTCATTACGTTGCTATGGTAACTCCGATTTCGATTAAACTTACCTCATTTAAAACTTTCATCTTTCTCTAGGTCAGCAGTAACGATCGATTTTCTATTGGGTTGTTCACTGTGGTACGCTAGTTGCTCAAAGTTAAGAGGTATCGTCACTCAAAAACCCGATCGAGCCACCTTAACTATGCTTTATTACATTTTTCTCACTGTAGGTTCTTGAGTGTCTCAAAAACAATAGAAGAAGGCTAACGGACAAATGTAGAAACCAGCTTTTCCAGCGTGAGGTAAGAGAGTACACGCGATTGAGAGTTGTTGCTATGTTTTACAGCAGTCAATCCGGGGGTACTCCCTTGTATGACATTAGCGGGCACGTGCGGCCCCATAGGGTATGGTTTTCGGGTTTTGTCTTGAACGGGGTATCGATTTCATCAATTTTTCTCTTAAACAGGGTATGATTACACGACCTTATGTAGTTGTTAATTTACAGAAACCTCACCACAAGCACAATTTTTATCAGTTTGCCAATGTACAACATATTTAAATAAGAAGCAGTCTCTGACTAGTCCGTTGTAGCCGTAAAGAGCGTATGATGTTGGGTTAAATGTCTTAGACAGGGCACGAAAAATCTGAATTCTGTCTTAAACAAGGAGGATTATCAGAGATTTTTGTTTTAAACAGGGTCAGGGTTTCAACGCCCGGGCCGCACCTCCCTACCCGAGCATCTGCTGAGTGCCCCCCCCCCCCCCCCCCGCCAGGGGAGTCAAACGCACGACGCATGCACAGTTCCCGCCATAAACGTGCAAAGAAAACAGACAACTGTGGAAAGTTTTACGGCTGTGACCGCAAAACTTAACGCCGTTTCTGAAAACGTAAGCTTTTTACGTCGAGCTTTTGTTCAAAATGAAGTAACTGATATCCACAAGTTTATTGGCGCGAAATTCGGTTTATCGGGACATTTTATGTTTATACGAATTTACGCTCGTAAACGTTTAATTGAACTGATTCAAACTTCAAGAAGAAAACCCGGAAGTGACATTCATTTATTGCGTTGTTCACATCGGTCAGCCGGAAGGGCGACGACTCTTTTTCGGTTTTCAGAGCCTTGAGGCTTGAATCATTGACTAATGGGTTAAAAGATTTTTAAAATCACCACGGAAAACAGTTGGTTTACTCTTAAGTAACGACAATGAATCATGTTTGCTGCAGATTCTTTTGTTTCTTGTTTGTTAGTTAGTTGTTTGTCGTTTTTTTGTCAAAGCTCATCTTTTCGAATAATTTTCACGTAACATTCTATATCTTGCCTAGCAACTCAGATCAACCAAAACATATGAAGTGATAATTTCTGTGGCTGGCCTGAAAAAAATATTCGGTGTCGAGGTAAATAAACGGATTTAACAATGGCAATTTTATTGAAAGGATGAAAAAGGGGTCTGTTTGCTAAAAATTATTTGTACCCCCTCCCCCTTAAGCGTCAAATCGTTATCTGCACCAAATGTCTGTCATGAGTTTCGGGGGGGGGGGGTCAGGGGGGTTAACTTCCCTCTTCCCGCCCCCTTTTCTCCCGGTCTCCCTCCCCCCTGTCCCCCTCCACATGAGTGCAACGTCTGATTCACTGAAATTTTTATCATCAGGAGGAAGAAATGAAGGACCCTGAGTTGGACTACAAACTAAAGCGATCATGCCGAAAAATGATTAAGGTAAACACTGTGTCTGTGATTTGCACACTGCAAGCCCAATATTGAACAAAGGGCGAGTGCAAAAAGAGCCCAAAGAGCATCTCCAGAGGAGGCTAAAGGAAAGCGTTTGTTAGCAACCTTCCCCATTCAAGAAAAATCTAGGAAGGGCTGCTCTCGCCCCTTTCGGCCGATATTTTCTAGGTGGGAGCAGGTGGTTGTTCCCAGGCTCCTGTGCTAAAGGCAGGTTTGCTCTCTTTCTTGCTTCTTTCAGATGTTCTGTGATGATGTGGAACCTTCAAAGATATTTTCATGCCTCAAGAGGAACAAAAATGACCCACAAATGGAGCTGAGGTAAATCTCCACATTCTGCCAGAGATAAACAAAGTTCTAATGTAATGTTTTTCTGTTTTTGAGGAAATTCACTTTTGTGTGACTTGACGCTTCTATGTTTTACTGTAACCCACCTGTGAAAATGTTCGCGCGCTTACGTCACGTGGCACAAAATCGGATCGCGGTATCAAACGACGTACCCCACCCCCATCCAATTTTATATCTGTGGTCCAATTTTATAGGCGAGAACACAGCGAAGAAAGGAAGTCACATTTTAAGTCAACTTTTTAATTCTAACCATGTTTTAATAAAATCAAGTAATCAACTTGCATTTATCTAGCAGCATTAATGCTACGACCATAAACGGCTGTTTTCTTTTTTGCACAAGAAAACGGAATTTTATTGGACAGTTGTAAACTAAATAAACTCATCCTGGCTTGCTGGTATATCAGAGGATAATGCCCTTGGCTGAAAGATTGTCCCTAAAATTTCGCCGTTGCCCTCAATGCTTTGCTTCTCGGCCAACTGTTCATTTTTCAAACAATCTTTCAGCCTTTTGCATTATCCTTCGATATACCAGCCACTGCAAGGGCTTTGTTTACCAAAATAACATCCCCTACCTCCGTGATTCTTTGAAGCATGACCTTGTGGTAAGGGTGCCGACATACTTGACATACAAATGTAGCCTGGACATCAGAAACTTCGAAAAAAGGCCCTCAACGCTTTTTTCCCTCTGTTCTACTTAAGATGTTCTTTTTGCGGCCTGCTAGGTTCAGCAGTGGTACGTTTTGTCATCCTTTATATTATTAAAGGATACAGACAGCTCGTAATTTAAAGCAGCACAAGTCCGCCGTGCGTGCCAGTTTAAGAAACGTTCTGAAAAAGTTCCTCTTGTGTTCTGTTTTAGCTGTAAGGACATGATCACCAAAAGACAAATAAGGCAGTCTCAAGGTATGAAGCATTCTGGAGTTGGGGGGGGGGGGGGGGGAGAGAAGCGAACATTCTGACCATGAAACAAAGTGAATTGTTAAGATAAATGAAATTGGTGAGTTATCTATTGTATACACAAAGTATTTTCGCGCACAATTCACTGTTTTGATAGAAATAAACTTTTTCTAAACAATTTTTCAATAATTTGAACGCTCATTTTCGCCATTTTTATGTAGTAAATCATATGTAGAGAAACTAAATGGGTTTTAAATTTTGCGCAGCATTTTCGTCTTTTTCGAGTCCTGTAATCCTTTTTCTATTACTTTGGGCAATTAGTTTGTAACCTGTTTGCATTTTAATGAAAGAATCTCCTAAAAAGGGCCAGTATAAAAGACCCCTTAAAGATGGCGTGCTAGATGCGTGACCTACTAGCTGCTTGAAGTATACAAACATCATGATGATGATGATGACGACGACGACTACGACGACGACGACGGTGGTTGTTGATAGTGATGAAGATGATGATCAGTTTATTTAGCGATTATTCCCTACAGCCGTGGCATGTTAAATATTGCGTGACCAAACCATTAGTGTGGCATGGCAGTTGCATAGACTAATTGGTTGACGTTTCAATTTTTTTTCAGATGTGCAGCTCGATCCACAGCTGCTTGACTTCTGCAGTTTAGACATTCCTAAATTTTGCAAATCTATTCCTCACGGAGAAGGCAGAATCTTGGAGTGCCTAAAGAAAAACTATGATGTTAGTTTTCTATGACTGTCATTCTTATCTTTCTTATTTGAAAAGATACATTTTTTGCAAATACGTTATAAAACGTTATGTACTACAAAACCTTGTGTCACTGTGTTCCTATGAGTTAGGGTGTGGTCGATTTTGACAGCTGAGGAGCCTGGTTGCTAGATAGATCAGCAGTTGCATTTACCTCTGGTTTCTGTAACAATAATCGGGCTGCTGTCTGAAACGTTGATTACATTCATTTTAAAAAGACGAATTGTGATTGGTTCGCTCAGTGAATCAAACTTTGATGTACAATTTGCATGAGGAACCAACCTTACGGCGACGCGGTTAATAAAGCCGCTTGATAATAAACAAGCTCTTTAACCCTTTAAGCCCTGATATAAAAATGTTAATCTCCTTACTATTCTCGATACATTTCTTATAGAACTAGCAAGGAGAATTTGTCTAAATATCAAGACATCTTAGAGAGGGGATAAGGCCTTTCTTGTTACCATGTTTTCCAATAGAGAGGCTTTACATAGGCAAGCCGCTTTATTTTGGTTCGTACAAAGCTGATTCGTCAAGACACCCTTTAATCCGGTCACCTGGTAATTCGGCCAGATCTGATTATTTTGCCTGTTGATGTCGGCACTCACGGGGTTCCACTGTGCGTATAGATGTACTGTGTTATTTACAGATTATTGAAAGAGCCCTAATACAGTAAACCACTACCAATCTTCTCCAATATTTCTCCACTGTGGCCCTCATGTTGGTTTAATGACATATTTATGTTAACTGATTCACTCCTAGAAACTGTCTGATGAATGCCGGGATTACACCACAAAGCTCATGCGCAACGCAGCACGTGACTATAGACTGGACGCCAGGCTCTCAAAGGAGTGCGCAGCAGAGGTGAGTATGCCGCAGGGTTAGGGAAGGAATTGTAAAAAATCTGTGAGTTATTTCACGGTTTCGTTTAGTCTGTTAACGTTATGCTTCATGTTTTATTTTGTCATTTAAGATTCTTAAGTTACTTTAATATTGTAAATAGTATTATCTTTTAAGTGACCATTGTAAATTTTGTAATGCAGGGCCCCTCTGGATTCCAGCCTCGTTGCTGAATGGGCCAGCCTGTCTAAATATAGTTACATTTGACGCGTCATCCTCGCTCCTCAGAAAGAACAACTGATCACTTTTCAGTTGTTTCGCTAGAAACCTGAAGAAGGTCTACCAACAAATTTAATACACATCAATTTCTCATCAAATCTATGAGAAGGTCAAACATTTTGGGGCTCCTTTGTAAATATATACCCACTAAAATCTCCCAAGGGTCAAGGACGCCCACTCCTTTTCATGGAATTTCTAGAACACAGCCTGTTCTATAGTAAATATTGTCGTGAATCACAGTACAACCGCAGGTTTCACTCAATACCACCCCTCCCCCATTCAGTGTTGTCTCCCAATGTTTTGGACATGGTGCAGGTTGGGGAATGGCCAAGGCGCGTGTAGCTCGCGCGTACGTGCGAGACGCGCGAGACAGTGTCTCAACTGCTTTTAGGGGTAATTGTAGTTTCTTAAGACAGGTTTACTTATATTTGGCAGTATGGCTGACTTGCTGTATCATTCGTAAAGTTTTTCGCTATTAAAATTCACGTGAAAGGGGTTGTGTCTTCTTTTAATCTTCTTCCAGATTAAAAAGCATTGTCCCGACCTTCCGCCATCTGCTGTTGAAGAGTGCCTCAAAAGCAAATTAGGAGCAATAGAACCAAAGGCTTGTCGAGTGGTATGTCAATTTATTCCATTTTTCGGAGTATTTATCCTTTCTTACCAGACTACGTTTAGAGTTCTTTTGGTTATGGGTGTCATTGAAAACAACTTGAGAAAAATAAATCTCAGTAAGTAAAGCTTTTCAATTTACAAACTATGGTAAATTCAACAATCGCTTTGCAGCTGTAAACGTTTGGAATCACCTTGACGAAAGCATTAAATACCAAATACCTCCCCCTTAAAACGTTTAAAAACAAAGTCAAGCTAAACATCTTACAGTCTTACTGTTCATGAGTTTTCAACTGGTATTTGTTTATTTATTTTATTTATTTATTTATTTTTATTTATTTATTTATTTATTTATTTATTTATTTATTTATTTCTTCTTTTCGTCTCTTTTTTATTGACTAATTAAGACACCTCCCCAAACAATGTTGAAGGTCAGTCATCAGTTTCAAATCCCAAACTTCAACGTTGTACAGGGGGGAGGGGGGCGAGGCAAAAGTATTTTTGAAATGACGCTAACGGGATGCGATTTGAGCAAAGTGTCCCAAGACTAATGGCCAGGGTTGTCCGAATGAATTCGAAAATGAAATTGCTCAGTGCAACTGCAAACTAACGAAACTCTGTGACTTATGTACAGTTTCAGTGGTAAACTATGGTTGCGGACGTTTTTCATTAGAAATGGCACACGTGACACAAGAATAGTTTGGGGGGAGGGGTGGGTAATTGTCATTCCAGTAAAATGTTGGTGGAACGGTTCTTGGCGTGTAAAATATAATGCATTCGAGTGACTTTTCTCTTTGAAAGACGAAGTTATCACACCATAATGATACCCTAAATACTGTTAAAGGAGAAAGAACGTACTCGCAATAAATGTAAGGCTTCTTTTACGAAGTAATAGAATTGACTGAGCAGGCTCGTAAACGTATGTCTATTGTCCCAACAGCAAATCAATGAGGCTATACGGTGCCCTTTTCAAACAAGTGACACAATTCAGTCTGCATTTGAAAACATTCTTTCCGTCGAAGGCTAATAAATCGTGGTTGCTCACCAGACACATCAAACTGGAATTTAAGTCACGCTTACAGTGTGTCATGGTTAATGAGCAACGCCAACAGTACTCGGCAACAGTACTCAGCAACATTTTGTGCTTTTTCTCGTTCTAGAATAGAAAGATTCCCAGCAAAAGTGGTTCGAATGCTTCACTCCTATTAGAATAATAGTTTAATCAGGTTTTTTGTATCAATTATGCTCGTTTTTGTCAACTTTACCACAGTACTCGGCATATTTGCATTAAAATAAACAAAACAGGGAATATTTACTTCTTGTTTATGGGTGAGTACTGTTAATAAAATTCAATAGTTAAGGATCATTCGAGACTTTTCAATCCCAGTAAATTGAAGAAACTATTGGTAACACATTGCCATAGAAAACAAAAGTAAACCTGCATAACCTGTGTTGTTACGCTTGACAATTCACGTGAGTACTGTTGCTTTTTTAGCTGAGTACTGTTAACGCAGTGATAACAAAAACGTGTATGTTTCAACATTCAGGTGGTGTTTCTCTGTCAAATCAGACTGTTTGTGAAAATAGCAATATTGCTTGCCATTGAACAACGTTTGTTTATATCAGTAATGAAACAGAATCCTATAAACGCTTATTCTACCCCAAAAAGAAACTATGAAAAGATGTCATAAATACCACTTCCTGTATCGTCAATTAATAGTCCGCAAAGTAATGCCGCATATGATGATAAAATATACTAACTACCATGGACTATATATGGCTTGTTCAAGCTATTTCAGAAGCGAGAATGTCTATTTATAGTACTCAAGGCTTATATTCTAAGCGACAAACGCTCTCTCTTTCAGACTATTTTGTAGACAATCCTGGCCATTAGAGCTTGGGACACTTAGATGAGAAGTAAGAAAATGTATCTCACAGTGTAATTAGAAGTCTTTCACAAGTGTTATGACTATCTGTGCCCCCCTCCCCACCTCCCCAAACAATGTTAAAGATCAGTCATCAGTTTCAAATCCCAAACTTCAACATTGTACAGGGGGGAGGGGGGCGAGGCAAAAGTATTTTTGATGTGACGCTAACGGGATGCGATTTGAGCAAAGTGTCCCAAGACTAATGGCCAGGGTTGTAGCATTTCTACCTGAGAAAGTTGAAAAACAAACATACAATAAAGGAAAAAAAAAAAACGAGCCCGTAACAATGTAATGCTCAGTAGCTTTTATTTCAATAGGCACGCTTAGAGATTCCATTGACAGCTTTTGGAATAGCTTACCCGCTGAAATTGCTGAGATTAACTCATAAGCTACTTTTAAGTCTGAGTTATATATTTACCTAGTTAACTAATCATTGTTAGATCTAGTAGATTTGTATTTGTCTTTTCGGCTATTTTAATTTTATATATTGCATTTATTTTTTAATATTTTGTACAGTTGGTGTGATATCCATATGGATTTTACCGACGTAATAAAATGTAGATGTAGATGTAGATGTAGATGTAGATGTAGACTGGAAAGTTGTAACCGCTGTGTAACACCACGGTAACGTACTGCTGCTCGATAACTTTCAATTAAATAGGGAACAGTTATAGATTTTATTTACAGAGACAAAGGTTAGAACCAACGAGTTTTTGAAGCTGGTTCGAAAACTTGCAACGCAAAAATTGTACAGATAAATCGTCCGCGCATCCATGTTACACGGCATCAACCTTTAGCGCAACAATGTTGCGCTAAAAAGCGTCTTTGCAAATCGTCCCGTGTAACGCCACCTTAACAATTTTCATTTGAATGGGTACGCGTTAGGATTCTCAGATCCAGAAATCCAAGCTTTTGAACTCTGTGGTTAATCTCAACACCTTTGCACCTCAAAGCTGTTGATGTCCGTTTTACTGCATATTTTTAGCGATTGTTCGTTATCCTAACAAATTTTCTCCTGCTGTTTGTAATTGTTGTGTTGCTGTCGTTGTAGGAAATAGTCCGGCAAATGAAAGAGGGTCGAACAGACATACAGTCTGACCCCGTGTTATACAAGGCTTGCTCGGTGGATGTCAAGCGTCACTGTGCAGACATTCCGTTTGGAATAGGAAAAGGTTAGCTTGTGTTGTTCATCTCACCTCCTATGAACATACACTTAGAGCCATTAATAAGCATGAAGGGAACCGTGTTGGTAGGGTGACTTTATCAGGTAAGGGAGTGAGATGACTCAAATTTCAAAGCAAAGAACATATAAAGTTCGTGGGCTTAGCTTTCAAGCTCGTTCCCAGGTCTTTTGTCCCCTCTTTCTCCAGGGAGGACGAGAAGTAGACTACGAGCAGTCTCTCTTTCCGCTCAGGGATAGTCGAGGGAAACGAACAAGCGAGCGGGCGCGAAAATCACCCGCATCGTTGAAACGTGACGCGCGTGTCAAGCCGCTAGTGTAGTGAGTCGCTACACTAGCGGCTTGACACGCGCGTCACGTTTCAACGCAGCGGGCGATTTCGCGCTCGCTCGCTTAGTTTGTTTTCCTCGATTATCCCTGAGCGGAAAGAGAGCCTGTTCTTAATCTAGACGAGGACGGACGAGAACGAGGTTTATTAATTCTATGCACCATTAAAGGGTATTGTCCCGGATGATGTATCGTGTTGCCTCAAGTATCCCCTGGAATTTGCTGCAAGGCTGCTTTGTTATATTGAAATAAGAAGGAGAAAAACAAATTGATGAAAGCGAGGAAATAAATTTGAGAAACAAACTGACGGCTTAAGAACTCAAAGTTCCACGAGAATTGAAATGTTTATATCTGGACAAACTTGCACGAAATCAAATTTAGCAAACTGTAATCCACTTTCGTTCTTGGAAACGTACACTTTATCCACGAACTACTTGTTCTGTTTTGTTCTTTATAGTATTCTTATCCAATTTACTTATACATTTGGTTGCAAGTGACAATATAACAAGGAAATTAGGGAAGCGAAATTTCGAGTTTTGGCGGAATAATGTCCCTTTAACCAGGCCTGCTGTATTATCAATGCTGTTACAAGTTAACTGAGGTTTTGTCTCGCTTGTTTACAAACGTTTTCACGTTTTCAGTTAAGTCAAAGTAAGGGTAGAATAATAATAATAATAATAATAATAATAAAATATTTATATAGCGCCAATATCCTAAAAGTTCAAAAGCGCTTTACAAGAACATCTAAAAGAAATCGTGATGGGCTTTGAAACGACTGGTCTGGTGTGGTCAGTTTCCGCTTTAGGGGACGCAGTTTGCACAAAACACGTACCTTAGATAAGGGTTTTATTCAACCGGTCCCTGGGAACCAAAAGTTTTCCTCGCACACGTCTGTTGCGACATAAACAAAGGGAAAGAAAAATTTTTTAGCGCGCTGCGACTGTCTGCAGAAAACCCCAGTTGTCTTACGGGTTTTGTTATGCAATCCGACTCTGGTTCAGACGTTAAGGTTCTCTTTCTTCATGTTCTTATTACTTGCTGGTGAGGAAAGTAAGGAGCTGTACAAGTGCAGGCATTTTTTCACCTAACGATTTACCTATTCATTATATTTAAAGTATCATGCTGCATTTTAGTGTTCTCTTTGTGTACGCAGTAATGAATTGTCTCCTGGAGGCGCATGACTCGAACCCAGCTCGTTTTGACCGAGAATGTCTGTTTTATTTGTCATCCCGGATGAAGATGTGGAACATGGCTGCCAAGGTAGGAATATTTTTTGAATAAACTTGCTTGTAATCACACCTTGTTTCCAATATGCGCTCTACTCCCTAGCCTGCGTAGCAAGCGTTTCCGTAGGCTTTTCCGCCCGTTTGAGGCATTTTGCCCACCCGGATATTGAAGCAAGCGCAAAAATGGAAGGAGGAAGCGAAAAATGCAGATGCTTCGGAAAATGCTGCGGAATACCCTACGGAAACGTTTGCTGCGTAGGCTGTCTACTCCCAAGTACTAGTCGGGACTCAGACAAAACGTGAAACATTTGACTTACCCATTTAAGCCCCAGTATCAACATGCGTGTTTTCGTCAGTGTTTCCCATACATTTTTTATGGTACTAGCTCGCAGAATTTGATTAGACGTCAGGACGTTTTATCTTTGGTGATCATATTTCCTTTATTCTTATGACTTGTATGCTTGATCAAGTAATGATATTGTAAGGAGAAATTAGATGCTTGTGACTATTGAGGTTTAAAGGGTTAAGTGATACTGTGGAAAGCATTTTCCTGACTGTGCTGGTCGTGTTTTGTGAGGTTTTCCTCGGTTTAACGGGGAACTGTTTTGTTCTTCATTGACTTCGATGTTAATCGCAATTTATTTATTTACACTCACTTACCATCCACATAACCTCGCAGCCAAAAACATCATTTTAAAGAACTTTAAGCTACTCCAAAATGACAGTGAAACAGGAAGAATTTTTCACAGCCTCTATTGATTTCATTCAAACGCGACAAAAACATAGGGAACTTTCTAGTGAGAAGTGTACTTATATCCGATGATCAACCGGGTACTTTTAAATGCGCGCGCAAACGATGCAACACTTGTCCTTTCATTCACAATGCGGACAAAATAACAGGACCCAAGCGGTCGATTAAAATCACTGATCGTTTTACATACACCTCTGCAAATGATATCTATTGCATAACATGCACTTTATGCAAGAAGATATACATTGGTGAAACAGGGAGGAGACTAGGCATTCGTTTCCGCGAACACCTACGAGACGTTGAAAGAAATGATAAGGACGCATCCAAACCAGTGACCCGACATTTCAATCTCCCTAATCATTCTAGCCAACACATGAGGATCTGTGGCCTTTCCCAACACCAGGGCAGCACGGAAAGCCGAAAAATCTAGAACAAAAATTCAGTTTTCAAATCGGCACACGTAATCCCCACGTTATCAACAAACTAATTTATTCTTGTTTTTCACGTTGCCATGTTCCTACCAATAGCGTAGCTCCACCACTCTCCATATAAACGAAGTGCAACCCACAATTCCCTGATTCGCTCTGACGAAGGGCTAACGCTCGAAACGTCAGCTTTCAATCTCTTTACGGTGGCCAATTTACCTTATCAGTTCAGTTGATAAATCCAAAATTTTATGTCTCTTACTGGACATGGACGACCGATTGTTCACTTCAGTTTCTTTGGGAAAAAATTACTTGCATTTTTGGACATAATGATATTGGTTACATTCATGCAACCAAAAATGCAACTGAAAGGTATATGGAACGATCAGAGCCAATAGAGTTAGCACTCCTAAGATGTTGATTTCACACACGAGAATAAAATCGTGCACTGCTTGGGAATTGCTCCCGTAAATTTACAATCATCGTCAATCTTCTCCTTGATCTTAGCATCAATACAATCTTGAATTCTTGAGTTTTGGCATCGGTACAATCTCTGCAACACCGCAGCGAGAGTTATTTATAAACACTGCGTGTACTGAACGCACAGACCAAGCGCTCAGCTCTTTGCTGTAATGTTTGTTTTTTGTTTTGAAAGTCACGACATCCCATTTTGTTTCTAAGTCCCAACAGCCCCCATCTATAATATTTTTTGGTCAGTCTATTATCGAATGTATAGTGCACAATTTTATTCTCGTGCGTGAAATTGGTTCGCATGGGACGCAAATATTCAATGATCTATTTATTTGTATATTTTACTTGTATATTTAAATTGTATTTTTGTACGCATTAAACTATTTTCTTTTTATTTCGTTTCTTTTGTTATTATTTTATGTTTTTTCAGTGATTTTGACCCCGCACCCCGCACCCCGCACCCTGACCCCGCGTTTTCGGAACACCCAAAATAAAGCGAGAATTTGACTCTCTTGACTCTATTGTGAACCAATAAATATATAATCAGAAATGGTTGTTCCGAAAACGTGGGGTGCGGACTGCGGACTGCGGGGTGCGGGGTACGGGGTACGGGGTACGGGGTACGGGGTCAACAAAAAACGGAAAAAAGAGAGACAGAATAATAATAATACAGCTGAACTAAAAAGTAAAAAAAGAAAATGGCTAACTACATTAAAGATACAGTTACAATTTTAAGAAAAATATAAAGATAAAGCGATAATTAATCGGAATATTTGACTCTAACACGAACCAATAAATAAATAAATATCGAGACATTTTTATCATTTGTAATGACCGTGAGTTCTGTGAAGAACACTCTTTTTTGTCGTAGTTTTATTGTATTTCATTTCTGATGCATTAATATTACAGGCTGTCAAAGGTTTGAGATGCAAAGTTCAAAATGACCGCTAGTTTCCGCAGAATTTTCATGCCATGTAATCAAAACATCTATTTACATTTACGTTTTGGTACGTAACGTGGGCTCGTTTTTTAGAGCCCACGTTAACGCGTTGCCCGACCGCTGGTCTCGTTGTACAATTTGACGTCACGGACAAGCGGCCAGGCTGCTAAGTACGATTCAAAATGGAGGGGCGCAGTGTTGAATTTTGGCCCTCTTTGGAGAGGAATTTCAGTGGGATCGGATGCACTTTAGAAGCTAAAATCACGGTCAGTAACTCAACTTAGTGTTATCTTTTATTGGCGATTTCAAAAAAAATACACCGTCTCTGGAATGACCTTCTCCTTTAAGAACCGGCGATAAGATTTGGAATAAATTAATTAAGAACATGTTAACAATACGGTCGAAAGATGAATCGCTCGCTGTTTTATAGCACTGGAATACCCCTGCAGAGAATCTCAAGAAATAAGGATTCGAGTTGTGTGCTAGAAATAAAGACAGCGTTCAAGTTTAGGATGAAAAGGTAGTTTAAACCTGTGTACGTTAGACGGAAGTGTACGAAGCAATCGTCCTGTAGTTTCATCTAACAGAAGAAAGCATTTCCTGAACCAAACAAAATAATAAGAAGCAAGAGCCCGAGAATTACTTGTCGGCAGTCAGTTCTGTATGCGTATAAACCATCTCGGTTTGTTCTTGTTCTACCACAAGGAAGCCGCTCATTTGTGTTTGACATCGAAATAAGGAACGTGACTCTCGGTGGGGAAAGGTTGACAAGGGACTGATGTCGTGACACGTTGGTGATGTTGTTTTGTTTGCGTCACTTTATGGATTTTTGTTTGACCGCGCGAAAAGTGAGTGCTCGAGAGACAGATAATATCTTTCTAAAGACGTGCCACTTTCAGCAATTGCGCGGCTGTTTTTGACCACTATGTATCTTACTCCATTATATGTAATAAGTTTTATTGTCATTTGTAACTTTGTAATGTCTTTATAATTGTAATAAATGTTTTGAATCAAGAAAAAAACAGTAGTAGAAATCCTTTACTAAATTTGCATCCTTTTATTCATATATTTTTAATGTAATGTGCTCCTGTTCCTCCCTCCCACCCCCCACCCCCCACCCCAACTCGAATTGCTTGTATTGCTTCAATGTTCGTTTTTGTTCTTGTTTTATAGTACGCGCCTTTGGAGTCCATTGGGAACCTTAAATTGGCCAGCGGCTCCTCTGCTTCCAAGAACTACTTCTTGATAATCTTCGCGACTTGTTTGGTGCTTACAGTACTTATGTTGGCGGGTTGGAGTTTGGGTCACCGTCTAAGCGAATTAAGAAAGAGGTCAAGGAGCGTTTATTACGGGACAATATATAAACCAGCTATGCCTATTTAAAAACCCAACCCAGGAATCTCCACAACCACATCCAACTAGTTCGTACTACTTATGCTGTGTTTTCGAGTACATAGTTTTCTCGCAACTGACTTAATTTTTCTTTACACAAACAAGATTTAAGTTTGATATGAAAATCCAAGTCACATGCGAGATTACTTTGCATAATTGTTTTATCCCATGTCGACGTTTTGGCGGGAAACAATTGTAACTTTTGACAGACGCCACTTTTATATTGTCGTTGGAAACGACTGTAACGACTATCGCGGGAAACGACGCGCACATTTTGGCAGGAAATCAGCGTTGTATACCACTTGCCATATACCTCCCATTTTCAGCTTCCTTATTCACTGTATCTGACACAGCATGGGATAAAACTGGTTATCAGGCCGTCGTACACACCTTGAAAAGACGAGCCATTAGTTGTTTTATTTTTCAGTAGAAAAACACAACAAAAATCAAGGGAAAGGTTAATGAAATTTACCATTAGTATTGACGGAAATGTTGTTAGAAACTGTCTTTGTTGTATTTTAAACTTAAAATATTTATGTGTGGTTGTTCTTGAGTCGTATAAGCGGGTCATCAGCTTCGGCTCCTCAGAAAAGTCTCACGTCGTAGACGTGCCATTTGTCTCGTTGTTTTGGTTAAAGTAAACGTAAGACGTTACTCAAAAGGTTAGTTTTAAACTGGGTTGCGAAATGCAACAGAAAACAAAGGGCCGATTATTATTATAAGCCATAAGTTAAATTTGATTTAGTAGCATTTAGAAGAGATTTAACCTGGGCTCGGTTGGTCAAAGCAGGATTAAGTTTACCCAGGATCCAGTTTTACATCCTAACGACGTGGATTCCTGCAAATTGTTTTCGCTCTGCGATTTGACTTTGGCTGCATTCAACCTGTCACTTGAAATTTGCAGTCGAAACGCTTTAAAACAAGCAAATCGGAAACATTAAACTACATTTCACCCAGGGTTAGCGCTAATCAGCTTTCGAACAACCGGACCCGGCTTATAAGCAGGTTCTCCTTGTAGCTAATTGCTTTTTTAGTCCGTGTTTAACTCCATCTAAACGATACTAGAACATTCGGGTTGTCTGCGGGTTTTTTAGTTCGGTGTTGACGTGGTTTACTAGTTTCCATGGTTTATTTTGACTTGTTTTGTTAGTGTGTGAAGAATTCACTGCAAAAACGCTTCTAGCTGGTAACGAACAGTCGTTGTAACATTAGATTAAAAAAATCTAATAAGTTTGTTAACCACCACAGCTCTGCCCTCGACAAACACCAAACCTTTCTAATGTGGACACACGAGTCTGGGACCTAACCGTGTGGTATGAAATTGTTGGGGTAGTATAATTTTGAGTCTGAATTGGTTTTTTTTGTGGAATCAAATTTCTACGACTGAGATGTCAGCCGTCTCCTCCCCCTAACCCACGGGGATGCGGGGATTAAGGGCAGGAGACGGCTGACATTTCAGACTTAGACTACGAGCAGTCTCTCTTTCCGCTCAGGGATAGTCGAGCGAGCGCGCGCGAAAATAGCCTGCTGCATTGTTACGTGACGTGCGCGTGTCAAGCCGAGTGTGGCGAGCCGCAAATCGCGCCTCCGAGTGTAGCGGGCCGGCAGTCGCTTTTCGCGCGCGTCACGTGACAATTCGTGCTCGCTCGCTTGTTCGTTTCGCTCGACTATCCCTGAGCGGGAAGAGGAGACTGCTCGTTGTCTCTTTCAGACTAGAGTTTTCTATAAGTATCCATTTTTCCTCCAAAACGACATCACGTCATGCGGTCTTTCCTGGCAGAAGGACACCTGAGAGTGGCCGGGGGGAGGGGGAGCTGGTACCAGAAGAAGGAAACTGAATAATAAAAAAAGCTTAGAAACCTTGTTATGGAAGCTAGCGAACAGTAACGAAATTGTAGAATGTTTGAAGCCATCTTAAGTCTGGTCATTGTCGATAAGATAAAATAAAAAAATCATTATGAAGACTCTACTTCTTAGTTACTTGTGGTTTTGCGATTTTGGCCTTTTTTTTTTTTGAAATCGTTAACACTTTATTGTAACAGTTCACAATAACACAGGTTCACATGACTAAAACATAAATAAATAAATAAATAACTAAAAGGAAAAAAGGGAGGGGAGAACAAATTTAAGGCAAAGTAGACGGAGAGCAGAATAAAAAAAGAGGAGGAACCCGGCTAAAAAAAATTCTTAAGCAAAAATTGGTTTTGGATTAAAGAAAAGGAGGAGATTAAAGTTGTGTAAGCTGAGGAGCCACTTCTTATAGTGGCTGGAGAATTTTGCACCATCTCTGCTGAAATTTGTTCTCTGAACCTGTCACCATAGAAACTTGTTTTTCAATTTCAAAATTGAATTTCAGCCGTTGCACGTATTCTCCGATACATGGAGAGACATTCTTAAATTTACAACAATAGATATAGTATCTTGCAAGAAGCAAACAGTGGTTTAGTAATACATCATCTTCCTCTCCTCCGAAGCCTAAACACACATTTCTAAAACGTGCGAGGCTGGTATAAGATGGATTGAAACGAAAAATTCTTTCACACTTTGCCAAAAAGATTTTGTAACTGACCATTCCCTATAAAGGTGAATTAATGTTTTCTCGTCTGTTTTACACAAATAACAAAGAGCTGTATCCGATATTCGAATTTTGAGAAGAAAGGAATTCGTTGCTATACGTCTGTGGAGGAATTTGAACTGGAAATTCCTTAGTTTAGTACTTACTGTGCATATCCTTGGAAGTGAATAAATAAAAGTCCAGTTCAAATCCTCCTCAGCTTGAAGTTTACAGTCTCTTACCCATTTTTCCTGACTCTTTTTAGGGCGAGTAGATTTTTTATTTCTTAGAAATTCTTAAGCTAATTTGGTTGGCTTGGTTTGGTTGGCTTTTTGTACTGAAGTTCCTTGATCGTTTTCACTTTGTGATTTCATTTTCAAAGTCTTCATGGCGGACCTTATGGCCGAGGCTACTCCATAAAATTCAAGGAAGGAAACATGAAAACAATACTTCTCTTTAAAGTTTCTATAAGTTATGACCTCATACTCATCATTCATGAGGTCTTTGATATTTTTTACTTCCCCTCTTTTGCCCAGTTCTTGTAGAAGACAGCCTCACCAGCAATTCTTACTAATGAGTTGTTCCATATCAGACTACCACTAAAGTCACGTTGGGAGTCAAAAGGATCTCTGTAGTTAAAGTCAGCCCAAATCTCTATAAGTTCTTGGAGGAAATTATCTTTGACATTGAGTTTCGTAGCATCTTTTTTACTCAAGTTCCCAAGAAAAACTAATTTGCCTCCCAATTTAGAAAGATGGAAATCAAAAAAAAAGGACTTCCATTTAGATTTGCACTCATCAGAAATATATTTTAATATCCACGCAATCTTCAAAGATTTATTAAATTCCATTATGTCTAACATTTTTTGACCACCATCGCAATAATCAGCTATCATTTCAGTCCGTTTAATTTCGTCCCCTTTCCCATCCCATAAGAATTTGAAAAGCAGGTCATTTGTTGCTTTTAACGATTTAGAACATGTACATAGTGACGACATAACGTATACAAGATGAGATGCAGCTAAAGCCTTTATAACTGTAATTTTTCCCGAGAGCGTTAATCTCTTATTTTGCCAATTGTTAAGGATATCCTCAACTTTCCGAGCCTTCTCTTCATAATTCATTTTCATTCCTAAATTTTGGTCCGTACAAAACCAAACACCTAAAGCCTTAACTTTGCCATTTGCCCATGTCAAGTTTTTTTCTGGGCACATAATTTGATTTGAACCTGTCTTGGATCCTATCCAAAGAACTTCAGTTTTTTCGCAGTTAACTCGCAGGCCAGACAATTGACCGAAGCTGTCTAACAATGCAAAGGATCTCTCAAGTGACACTTGTGAGCCATCTAGAAACATTGTAGTGTCATCTGCAAACTGACTAATCTTACATTCGACATTTCCTACAGAGATTCCTTTAATTTCGTTATCCCTGCGTATAGCGGTAGCTAGCACCTCGACACAAAGAATGAAAATGTAAGGTGAGAGCGGACAGCCCTGCCTTACACCCCTACCCAACTCGAAGAAACCCCCGGACCAGCCATTATTTATTATACAGCTTTGGATATCGGTATAAAATAGACTGATCCAATTAATAAAAGATGAACCAAAACCAAAATGCTCTAGGGTTTTTCGAACAAAAGACCATTCGATAGTATCGAAAGCTTTTTCAAAATCAACGAAGAGGAGTAATCCAGGAATACCTTTTGAGTGTGTGTATGAAATAACATTGTTGATTAAGCAAATGTTTTCTGCAATAGAACGGCCTTTCAAGAAGCCAGTCTGATCGTACTCTATTAGATCCGACAACACAGTCTTGTAGTCGCAATTTAGTAGGGTTATAGGCCTCCAGTTCTTTAATTCGTTTAACGCTTTGTCTTTCTTGGGGATCAATGATATGATACCTCTCCTCTGGGTTATCGCTAACCTACCCTTCTGATAGCTTCTATTAATTGAACTTATAACATAAGGAGATATATCCTTCCAGACCACTTTATAAAATTCAGCGGGAAGACCATCTGTACCAGGTGATTCACTGAGTTCCATCGACTTTACTGCTTCTAGGCATTCTTTTTCAGTTAATAGGCCCTCGCATTTTTCCTTGTCAATTTGATTGAGTTTAGGATGTTCCTGATCAAAGAAAAGTTCTTTCAAATTTTCTGTTCTCTTTGTAATTTTGGATGTGTAAAGTTCATTATAAAAGGAGTTGCATTCTCTCAAAATGTCAGAGTCATTCGTAATATTTACTCCGTCCTTTGTCTTGATCTGCATAATTGTTTTTCTTTTGCAGTGTCGATTTTCTAAATTTAGGAAATACTTGTTATTTTTCTCGCCTTCATTGTACCATCTAGCTTTGGATCTAATTATAGCTCCTTTTGTTTTATATTCAATAATGTTCTCTAATTCCATTTTCTTTAACCTTATCTGTTCAGCAAGAGCTTCTTTGTCATTGTTCGAAAAGCTCTCAAATTCCCTTTCAAGAGTGGCTATTTCACGTTCAACGTCGGCTTCTTTATATTTCATTTTCTTTGTTTTGGCTTTTGAATACTTGAATGAGATATCTCTTATTTGAAGCTTAATCATTTCCCAAAGCAACACCTCGTCAACTGTTTCGTCATTTTCGTACTGATGCACTGTTTTCGCAATAGTAGATTTGATATCGTTCACGTAATCGATCTCACCTAAAAGGGACGAGTTCAATTTCCAAAAGCCTGGTCCTCTGGGGTTGGTGTGGAAGTTGATTGCAATATTGCACAGAGAGTGCGGCGAGGCGAGGCTTACACTCACAAGAAAGAAATCTAAACGACAATGTATTTCGGGTTTATTTTGCCTCCATGTATATCTTCTCTCTTCCGGGTTTAAGTCGCGCCATATATCCGTCAGATCAAGATTATTCCGAAAATTTTGGACCATTTTCAAAGAATTTTGATGCGTACTTAGTTTCCCGCCCTTTTTGTCTTTCAAGACATCCAAAACAAGGTTAAAATTCCCCCCCAAAGATAATTTCCTCACATTTAAAAGATGTCATTTGTTCACTCACATTTTGGAAGAAAGCGGGATCGTCTTTGTTAGGGGCATAGATATTACAAATCGTTAAGGTCAGCTCACCGACTACCAAATCGATAATGATGTACCTTCCTTATCACATAGTTGTTTCAAAACTTTGAAAGTGAAGTTGTTATTGAAAAGAATAGCGACACCTGCTTTATTAGTTGCTAAGCCGTTGAAAAGGGCTGTATAGCCCCATTCAGCGGCCCAAGTCTCAAAGGACTTCCCTGTACAATGGACCTCTTGCAGCATGTAAATAGAATAGTTTTTCTTTCTAAGCCACTGGAAAGTTTCTCTTCGTTTTTTGTTATTGCCCAAGCCTCGAACGTTAAGTGATGAAATAGTTATATTAGCCATAGAAAGTTAATAAAAATTACCGTAACAAGATTAATAGGTTCCATAGATAAAAGGTTCTCCCACTGGATATCCTGCTCACCGAAAAAAGAACACAACATTGGGATAAAAAGATGAAGAAAACAAACATGTACAGTTACACTAATAACACTAACCGTAAAAATAATACTTAGTATGGGAAAAGTCTCCAGCCAAAGCACACCTTGTCTTGAAGAGATGTCAAGCTTCTTGTAAGAGGGTTACCCATAAGAACAGTGTGCCTGTGTTTATTTATGAACTGGATTTTGGTACCTTTTGCCGTTAATGTAGAGTTTGTCGTAGACCAGCTTAGCGTCGTGTCCATCTTTCTTTGCTTGTTTCAAAACTTTCACTAGTTCTTTACGTATTTGCACTATCTCTCGAGGAAAGTCTTGCGAGATTCTAAGGTCTGATCCGGCAAGAAAACGGGCGTTTGATAATATGAGCTCTTTATCCTTGTGAAAGGTAAACTTCGCTATAATCGGGCGCGGCTTGTCACCATTTGCATTTCGCTTGCCAAGGCGGTGTGCACGTTCAACCGAAATTCCATCGATATCTTCTTCTTCCATCTTTAGATTCTCCTCTAGAAAGGAGTAAAGCAATGATTCGCTCTTAGCACTGGATTCATTTGTTTCTTCAGGGATGCCATAGAAAATTAAATTGTTTCTCCGGCTGTGACTTTCTAATTTGACTGCGCGTTCCTTCTCATAGTTCACACTTCTGGTCAGATCATTTACATCTTTCTTTAATTCTGAAATCATCTTTTCTTGAGCGTCGACTCGTTCGGTCAAGGTTTTAATGTACCCGTGAGCACACTCAAGGCTTACTTTCAGACTCCCACTTTCTTTCTCCAGCTGTTTTTGTTTCTCTTTCAACTCGTCAATTTCTTTTACCTGCGCTAGAACTAGGTCAAGTTTACGGTTCATGTCGGCGATGATGTCGGCCATACTACGGCAACTGCTGCAACACTGAAATGAAATTATGAATATATGAAATTCATATATTTGAACTGCGGGATGAAGAAATAAATGTAAAGAAGATCCTCGCAGTTATTAACGCAACTTATGCAGTTGCGAAAAGAAAGCCTGAAAAAATCAGGCTTGCCGGGATTCGAACCCTGACCTCTTCATCTTCATCTTCATCCTATTTCATCTTCATCTTTCCCGGGCATATTACGAACCAATTTAATGACCAGCTCCCAGTTGGCTTGTTAGCTCAATTGGTTAGAGCGCTGCACCGGTATCGCAGAGGTCAGGGTTCGAATCCCGGCAAGCCTGATTTTTTTCAGGCTTTCTTTTCGCAACTGCATAAGTTGCGTTAATAACTGCGAGGATCTTCTTTACATTTATTTGCTGCAACACTCTTTGTCATCAGTCTGTGAGCCTGACTCTCTCCTCCTCTTTCGGCTCCTATCTTCGCTCGTATTCTTTTTCCCCTTTTGCTCTTCCATGGTGCTATGGCGTTTGGAGGCGTTTTATAAGAACATTTTTGGTGGAAAAGTCTCAGATATCAAAAGACACGTCCGTTCGCTCCAAAGACCAGTCCTTGACCGTCTTCAGGCCACCGTAGGTGATGAGCCCTGCTTTCAATCATAGTGCGTGAACGCAAAACTAAACGTGCACGTCCACGGCGCATCAACAATATAGCGTTGGACGTTTTCAAGGTTTCCCAACTATTCTCTATCATGCTATGGTATGAGATATAATAATAATAGTAATAACAATAATAATAATAATAATAATAATAATAATAATAATAATAATAATAATAATAAATAATAATAACTTCATTTATGTGTCAAAGTTATCTAGCACCCTGTAAAGACAGGGTGCTAATTGCGGACACAATATAAGTAATTACAAATTGTTTAAAAAAATGTTTAAAATCGTCCCTCCTCTTGCTATGTTAAGAAAATTAGATCTATGTTCTAGCGAATTCTATACAAAAAGCATCAATTAAAAATCAATTGAGTCAGCTTTTGATTGGTGAGAAACATCGTGCTACCTGCGGTCAAGTAAAGTAACGCAGCTGTTTTCTCCACCAATCAGGAGCCGAGCCACAAGGGAACCAATCCTTGTTGCCTTAAATTTCCCCCGCTTGTTGTGTTTCACTACAACCTTTTTGATTGGTTCACTCTTAGTGCTCAGTTGAAGCCTAGTTTTGCGGTCATTTGGAAACTCATTTGCAAAAGTCATCTTTCTACAATTTAGAGGTCATTTTAACAAATATATGAACAAATTATCCCCGGACGTGTGTCTAGGAGTTCCTCCTGCCCACGTCTCCTCACCCTTTCTCCCGGCGCGGGCTAATTTTATTTTTACGCTCATTTCAAGATGGCGGATAATTGACGTTTTCAGATGGAAAAAGAAAACGACTGTTGAAACAATTCAAAGATTGGTTGGAGTGAAACCAAATGTTTGCTCATTCTCCACATTTACACCACCACAGTGTTCGTTTCTCGAACAAGCTTTTTTTTAACGTTTATATCGTGACACCTTGCGCCATGCGAACACTGGTCGTTTTCCAATAACAATCAACCAAATATTTGTCTAAACATGAACTGCGACCTATTGCTGAAGCTAAACAGTAAAGCAGTGCTTAATTTAAAATGTTTGACGCTTTATGAACTTGAAAACGTTAGAGGTTGTTCAAGGTAGTGAAAAACGCAAATGTCCGCCATCTTGAAGTGGGTGTGAGAAGAAACTTAACAGCCCAGCGCGGGAGTCGTGTGGCTGGGAATGACCATGAGCTATTGTTACGAGATCTTAAACAGATGATGTTTGTGTACATCTTCTTGGAGGCTTGGTTGCTAGTTACGGCACCTGAAAGACCAAATGCCGGTAACATCTGACAGGGATCTGATCGTGAAAGAGAAAAGAAACTTACGAGCCCGTCTATTTCTACGTGTGACTGGGGCATCTACAGGAATTCATCGTCGCCTAATTTCCACAAAACAAGAATCGTCCATTTTATGAATTAATTTTTTGTCGATTGGCTAAATAAACAATACCCAAAAGCTACGAGTAAGCCAGGATTTCTTGAAAAGGAGCTAGCTTAAGGACGGTGCCTCCTTTTGCTACTGCGCATACGTTCTGCGGGTTTCTTAAGGAATTTGCCCCCTAATACACCAACATTTTTGCGCGGTTTATAACTATGTGGAAAAAGCAGATCTTAGCAAGGGCAATCAGAATCCAAAAAGAAAATTGGGAGCAACCCCGCATTTTTCAGACATAATCGAACTTAAATTGGAAAGACATTGGCATACATTGTTTGTATTTTAACGCTTTTTTAGAATTATGGTTGCTAAATTATCTCTGAAAAACGCGTGGTTACCCATATTTTTCTTTTTAGATTCCAATAACCCTTGATGAGATCTACTTTTTCCCCATAGTTGTAACCTTTGCAAAAATACATCTGTATTAGGAGGTACCGTCCTCAATTAAATTGGTTTTCTTGTGTCACTGGTGTCGTCAATATGTTCAGGTATCAGAATGAGCAGCAAAGGAACAGAAATTGAGTAGTTGTAGTCAGGAGTTGACATAGTGGTGAAAGGGTTTGACTCTGACTTGTTTTCAATACAAGCAAGTATTGAAAACAACTCAGAGTCAAACCCTTTGTATAACAGTTGATGAACAGGAAATTAAAATCAGTTTATATGCAGATGATACAACTCTTATTCTAGATGGATCTAGGGCATCTTTCCAAAATTCACTGCAGGTATTAGAGCTTTTCAGTTTGATATCAGGTCTCCGATTAAATTATAAAAAACAGAAGTGCTGTGGATTGGCGCCAATGCGGGTAGCGAAGAAAAATTGTGTCCTGAACATGATTTGAAATGGATGAAAAATAAAGTCAAAACTCTAGGTGTATGGCTCTCAACCGACCCAATAATAACGATGAAAGCAAACTATGATGAAAAGTTAACAAAACTCAAGGCAAGCTTGAGCTGCTGGGAACTGCGAAGATTAAGTCTACTTGGAATAATTACAGTGTTGAAAAAACTTAATTGTTTCTCAGCTCACGTATATTTTGTCACCTTTGCCAACAAACCAGTGTGCTGTTGACGAAGTCAACACCCTTTTCTTTAAGTTTTTGTGGAATGGCAAAGGTGACAAGTTCAAGCGTGATATAATGATCAGTTAATACGAAGATGGAGGACTAAAGATGATTGATATAAGACTTTTCACCTAAGCCCTAAAACTAAACTGGGTGAAAAAGTACCTTGACACAGGAAATCATGCAAAATGGAAGCTGTTTTTCAATTTACAATTAAGAGACTTAGGAGGTGGTACTATCTTCAAAGGTAATCTGCACAAAAAGGATTTATTAGCCTACTTCAAGGTATCGGATGTTTTCTTGCAAGAAATTTGCAAACCTGGTCATATATTAACTACGAAGATAATATTTCTTCAAAGAAACAGTTACTTTCACAGTATCTCTTGCTAAACTCTCTCATTCGAGTCAATAATAAACCAATACACTTTGCAGCATAATCTTCTCAAGGAATACAGAATATTGGTCATTTGATGGAAAATGAGACTAGATTTCTATCCTTCTCTGAATTCAAAGAGCGTTATAATATCAAGACAAACTTTCTGTCTTTCTGTGGAGTAATATCAGCCATAAAACATTTGGTCATAATCTTTAAGAAAAACGCCTCTCCCGATAACACCAACTATGAAAGTTTTCTTGATAAGTTTTTAAAGGCAAAAAATCGAAATAGAGCTGCATACAAAAAACTTGTAGAAAAGAAACAAAAGCAGCCCGTTAACAGCCAAACCAATTGGTCTGTGGACTGCATGATAGAAGAAAATGAAACTATTGACTGGAAGACTGCTTACAAGTTACCTTTTCAATATACGAAAATATCAAAAGTTCTTGTTTTTCAATTTAAACTCTTACACAGGAGACTGGCCACTAATAATTTCTTAAAAAAAGTAAATCTAAACGACAACGACCTTTGCAGCTTCTGCCAACTCGAAGAGGAAACCCTTATCCATCTTTTCTGGAACTGTACGGTAACTTCCTGCTTTTGGGATAATTTTAAGCAATGGCTGCTCAATAATGAAACTTCTCTACGTTCGCTTGAGTTAACGCCTTCCTTAGTTATAGGTTTAAAGCCCCACCCATTTCTTCGCAGGTATTTCTACTTTTTATTCTTAGTCGCAAGTCTTTACATTTGGACCTGTAGAACACGATGTACTCGTCCTACGATAGACAATTTCCCCTTTTTCCTATCACATTCGATCTTTGAAAGATATTTTTTCCTGCCTTTTGCGGATTGAAGACCACGTGTGTGGAACGGTAGCTAGTCAGGGTACATGTAGTTAGAAAAATAGCGTAATAAGTTAAGTTTTTTGGGGGGTTAATGTAAGCTAGTATTGTTGAAAGTAACGAATGTTATGTAATTACTATATGCTGTATTTTCTACTCTGTTGTACTGCTATATAGCATTTTTCGCTGCTTACTATCAATAAATTTATTTTAAAAATGTAAGTAAAATATAGTTTGTAGGTATGGTATGTCAGTATTAGGTAAGTGTTATGTTATCTATTAAGTTAGTATGTAACCAATGTACTTTAAGTGAAGTGCAGTATGTATGGTATGTATTATGTAAATATGATGTCACGTAAGTTAGTACGTAAATATTATGTAAGTTATGTCTGTAAGTTAGTATGTTAGACGTAATGTAAGTAAATGAAGTGTAATAAAAGTGAACATTAAAAAAAACTATTAATTTGCACCCTTGCAATAATTGTGCACTACGAGTTCAAAGAAGCAATAGAGAGAAAAGCTATTCAGCCATTACAGTGATCACTTCGTTCATTCTGCATTTACGTAATGCCAATGAAATTTGTACAGCGTGTATTACAACCAAAACTGTCTACTGTAAAGCAAGCAGGAAGTTATAAAGTATGACGTCACAGAAAGTGTCAAAAGTTAGGATTCTTAAGCGGCCCTGACTGAGAAAGCGTTTCAGTTCCTGGAAAGGGGGGTCGGCCAAATTCAATGAAACTTGGTGAGGACACTGACCATTATGAGTTGTTACAAAAGCACAGTTTGAGTGACATTTTTAGCTTTAGATTAAAATTTTCTGAGGCGTCCATTTAGGGGTCTAAGATGACCATAAAACCACCTCTATGACAGTCAACTTCCAGCTAATATACACCGCTAACGTGGAGCAGATAAAGGAAGCTAGACTACGAGCAGTCTTTCTTTCCGCTAAGGGCAGATGGGTATAGTTGAGTGGAGAGGACACGCGAGCGAGCGCGAAAATTGCCTGCCACATAGAAAAGTGACGAACGTGAGATGAGAAGGCTCTATACACGTGTTTCCACGCACAGGCGATTTTCCCGCTTCCGCGCGTGTGTTTTTCGCCAAACGAAAGGAGAGACCGCCGGTCGTCTACAGAAAAGCAAGTACTGTCGACAATGTGGAAGATCCGTTCCAAACCGTCTTAATTAATACGCCCTGCGGACCTGCATGCTCGGTTTGACTGTCACGTGACGGGAATACGCAAGAGTACTGGGGCGGGACAGATCCTGGAAGTGGAAAGTGCGCAAGCGCGAGGACACCGGTCAACACCGCTGACCGGTAACGTCCCACGGCGTATGTTATTGTCTCTTCTTCTTCGAAGAAAGTTGTTGTCTGCAGTTTTTACACCGTAAGTTGGAGTGAAATGCTTGGCTAATGGAATCCTAGTTGAAAGGATGCATCTTTCCATCTTTTGGAGCGAATGTCTGATCGAGAAGTAGAGCGAAAGGCTACGGTGGAAATGTACCTGTACTGACTGAACTCCATGTTGGCTTATTTCTGCTGACAGTGCCACCAAACCTGATTTCAGTGGGCTGAAATAAGGGGATGGACTACTGCCGGGGATAAATAACACTACCAGCTGAAAGAAAAGGTTCAGAACACTAGATTTTTAAACAATGTGAGTGCTGCACAAAGAACCGGCTCGCTCAACGCAAGTCGAAAAGTGGAGAAATGAACAAAGCCGTCAAGTAAGCTGTACTTCGATTCAAATTGTTTCCAAAAATACGGTTTATGAAAGGTTGTTTTCATCAGAGAATTAACTTAACAGACAATTTTCTTTAAATCTTAAGGTCGTCTCAGCTTTCTTCCGATTTTTCCAGCAAACTTACGGAATGTTAATTTTGACAAAATTTAAGAAACCTGATTTTTATGGTTCCTTTGTTGATTGCCATGAAAACAAAATAAGCCCGCCCCGCTGAGAATTTTACAGATTTAGTAACTACAATGACTGTTGTAAGCTATCTATGTAGTTTCAATTCTAGAACTGACGTACTTTTGAAGATATTAAAAGAAATGTACTGCTTGTTGTACTCACGAATTAAAATGGCCGAGACACGGTGTAGTTAATTCGCCGTTTATTTTGTTTACATTAAATATAATGAAAAGTCGTATAAGGGAAAGAAACTAGAATAGTGGTTTTACATTTGTCCCAAGTCTCGAGTTGTATTGTTTTAATTAACTTGAGAAATAACGTTTTAAATTTTGCAGTTTTCACAACAGTTTTTGAGTTCAAAATTGGGTTCTCGGGCGTTAACAAACATTCGCTGTTACCATGGCAACAATTATGACCTCAATAATGGCGATTTTCGAACATCCCCCGTGGATATCTACTTGCATGCAAATTTAAGTTGGGGGGTCAAAATTTTTCATTTCCCACTTTGTTTGATTCTTACAGAGAATTGCTCTGAAGGTGGCTCGAAACAGTTTTGTTGTTTTGTTGGGCGCGCGCAGACTGGGTTCCAATTTACCCATGAAACTCAAAAAAGGAACAAACAAAAATGGCGTCGCACTCTCGTTGCGCCGGTCTTTTAAAAGCTACGTGTAGGCAAAGTTCACTTACTTGGTACTGTCAGGAAGAACTGAAAACGACTGGAACTTAGGTGACAATTCACTTGAATCATGTCCTCTTCAATGTTATCAACGCGATTGTCAACTCAGCCGCATATGAAGCGCAGTAAGCTTATATATTCAGAGACTGTGCAACTGAACTGTGCTAGAGAGGTCGGTGACTTCAAAACTCTATTATCTCCAGTGAAATCGTATAAAGGCCCTAGAATAGTCGCCTTTTTACCAAGTTTCTTTCACTGGCTGCTTTGACCACGGAAGCCTTTACTACGTCCAGGTCGCAGGAAAAAAGTCTGGCACCGTTTCCGGGCCAGGGCAAATTTTTCGCGAACTCCGATTCGCGTTACTGAGAAAACATTCCCATTTAGAAAAAAGACCAAAAAAAAAAAACGAGAACCACACACGCTTACGATGTTGTTAGCAAAAACAATGTAGACTACAACAAAAGGTTTTTATTGTCTTCACATCATGAAATAACAGGGAAAGAATTTAAAAAACACCTTGTGAAAAGACTTATTCACGTCGAAATGTTGACTAACCAGCCGCTACGAAGAAAATATTTCAAATAATCAGGTGAAAGATTCGCTTTCTATTTTCCTGAAGTGGTAGTTTCAATCTCAGTTTCACCGTAAACCTTAATTTACTTGCGAAACAAAATTAAAAAGCGTACAAGAAAATTTCAAAACAATTCACCGCGCGCTATATTTTTATCAGCAGTCGGCTCGCAAAAAACAAGTTAGTGTTTTCAAGTTAGTTTTCTGGGAAATACTCCACACTTCCGGATAAAAGAAGCGCTTTTCGTTTTTCCGTAATGCAAAGAAAAATCTACCTGTAGAACAATTTCGAAACATTTACCGCGCGCTATGTTTTGTAAATTCGTTTGGTACGAAATACTCCAAATGTTGGGATAAAGGAAATGGTTTCTATCTTGCCGAACTGGTAATATTGATAATTTGACTGCTACTGGTTCTTCCTGGGCGAAAACAATTCTTCAAACCTTTAAAGCAGTTCTTTAAATTGAGTTTTGATCGACAGCGAAAGAAAATTGGTCGAACAAGTTTCATCAACAGAAAATTCTTGACAACACTTTAAACACTTATCAAAGATCATCAAAGGTAGTTTTGTCCTCGTTTGAATACATACCTCTACATAAGGGACTCCTTCAAGGTATTGTTTTTATAGTCGGAAATGTTGTCTTTTTGTTAATTCTGTCCTTGTGCTCCTGTAAAACATGACATAGAATCCCAAAGTGGTGTCCATGTACGCGTTGCTCAATCCTGATTTCCGTTGAAAGAAAACCTTACCTGATTGCAGTATTTTCGAAAATCCGTTGTTTTTAATAAAGATTTTCAAGCACATTCAACTTTGGTGGAAGTTCTTGCTCTCCATCGAATACGTTTCCAATCCTCGTTTAGGTTAAGAATCGTTGACTTGTAAATAATTGTACAGTGGTATAAACAGTAACTTAAAATCCGCCACCGCTTTCGACAACATGATATTTGTGAACGACCGCTGCGAACGTTTGCAAACATTTAGAGATAAGTTGTTTTCACGGAGTTCAAATAGGCTCTTCAGGCAGACGATAAATCAAAACAATTACAGAAAGCAGCCTGTCTTACCATGCCAGGATTAAGACAGTCTTTCTTCCCAAGGTGTGATAGAAGCATTAGTCGCCATTCTGAGCGAAGTGCTGATGAATTCATTTGAGATAGAATCAATCTGCACGAGGAGGAAAACATTCCGCTATATTTGGTGACAATAATCCAATGATTTGAAAACAAATGATCTAATGTAGGGCCCCACTGAAAACCGCCAAGGCGAGTGGGCTCCCTGGATAAATATTATTATTATTATTATTATTATTATTATTATTATTATTATTACAAGCACCAATCCACCCAAAACGTCACCTTTTCAAACGTAAAGAAAGTCATCAGGGCGAAAGAAACGCCCAACGAAATAAACCTGGAATAGACTTGAAACCGAGTGTCGAGAGTGGCGTGACAATTTCTGCATATGCGCAATTGCCTATCTTGTTGTGTCGAAATTTTCAAAATTTTGTAACTTGGTAAGAACATAATTCCGCTTCTGCTCGGTAAATTTCTTTGATTTTTTGCATGTTAACTCTTATATGCCCAAAGAGTTTTTCAAACGAGATTAAAAAAATCTGTCGTACGGGAGAAAAGTTAAAGGTAAATTCGAAAGAAATTGTTTTTTGCCGAAAGTTTCGGACAGAATTTTCTTAAACCTAATCCTTAGGTAGCTTACTAGAATCAAAGGCCGTAGGCAAAATTTAAAGGAATTTCACCGTCAATTTTTCAAGCAAACTCAGGATATCTCTATTTTATGGTCATACTTCGAAACCCAACTGCGTTGCCATGGCAACAAATTTCTTAAGGAATCTACAAAAAATTGACACTTTGATATTATCATTATATTTTGGGAAAATTGGATCATGATTGGCCAGCTCTAACCTAAGTATTTTAACTCTCATATATAAGGCATCGAAAAAAACAAGAACCCTTTCGAGCCACCTTAAATGCTCTTAATTGAAGAGACTTTTCTTACATCCAAAAATGCTAAAAGTCTCTCCTTGTAACAGTGGAAATCTTTCTGCAACCAAATGCAACCGTTTGGGGGAGAACGCATGAAGTGGACTTCGCAGATAGAGGCTAAAGCTAGCGGCTAATGGCAACTTCCAACAAATTTATGGCTTCCTGGACAGAAATGCGATCTTCATCAGTCTATTCTGTCTTTCGTTCAGTCTTTAACTAAAAAAATTCACACGTGTAATGGGTAAAGAAGATGAGTCAGTTTGCGAAAGGAATAGGCCTTCCAAATGAGAGTGATTGCCTCAACAAAAGACAGCTATGATGACTGACCAGCTTTTTCATCCAGCTACCTCTGTAAGGTTTCGTTGTTTGCTTCCGGGTTTTATAACTGAATCAGACTGAAAGTGTCTGTCGTGCGCTAACGCACCTCAAGCACTTGTCATTTTTAGTCTCTTTTTAATAGTCCAGGGCCCAGTTGTTGAAAAGCTAGGTAATGCGGGGGTAATTGTGATTTTTAGTTAACCAAGGTTTAGGTTTCTCTCACTACAGATTCTTTCCACTGGTATATTTAAGGTACAGTTTGAAAACAGCCAGAGTTAACCGTAGAAGAAACGAATTTATAGGAATCTACACCCATCATCATCATCATCATCATCATCATCATCATCATCATCATCATCATCATCGTCATTCCAATCGTTAGCTTTGCTTATGATGATGATTATTGTTAACTTTCACGCGCAGCCTTCACTAAAGTCAATCATTCTACGACAGTCGTTTTACGTTAGTGTATACTTGAGTGAGTTTGATTAACACGCGAGTACAAATAGACTGCACTTAACTTGTAATGATGTAAAGTGTATGTATGAGTGCCAGAAGTGAGCAATACTGCCCTACATAATTTCCCCCTGCTACAGTACAGGCCTTTAAAGAAGAAATTAGAAATGATCCCGCCGGAGTCAAAGATTTTTCTTTGATCCTGGTTCTCATTTCTAATTCCTTCTTGGCCTCATACGTACACTTTACATCATTACTAATTTCATTACAGAGTGCTAGGCGGTACGTCACATTAGTTCGATGCACTAAACATGTGCCGTGCTTGTTCCACTGCCGGTTTAATACAGTGATGCGAAGAAAGAAAATTCTAGAAGAAGTTTTGTTGAAATGCACTGCTACTTCACAAGTTGTTTTGTTTGTGAGCATAGCAGACTTATGATTACGAAACCTAATTCGAAAGTCAGTGGTTGTAGATCCTATGTATATTGCAAACGACATTTCTTGCAAGAAACCAAATACATCACATTTCATTCTAGGAATAGAATTTGTTATAATTAATTTTCTTTTTTGCGATTCTTTGTTTGCGATATATGGCCGTTCAAAGGCCCTTTTCTTGGATTTTGTCAGCCTCTTAGGTGTTGGGTATACTCAAAGGCCCTGTCCGGGGAACTTATTACGGTCATTATTGTTTAAGGGCCCCTCCAGGGATTTTGTTGTCTATCGGCCCTTTGGGGTTCCAGAGGCCTCGATTTGGGATTTTGGTATGATCCATGTTTGCGTAAACGTAGGTTGCTTTCCTTTTGACTGCCCTTTCTTTTGCCGCTTTGCAAATGTCATCTTTTTTGAATTAGTAGTTTTTAGTTTTTAGTCTTATCTGTCATCTTTTGTTATTTATTTTTATAGCAGCGTATTTCCGGTCTTTTGTTATATTTTTGCCTTGTATCGTTCATTTATCTAGTGTTGTACCTGTATCTACACCTTGTAATTACGTTTAATTGTTAGTATTGTTTAGTTTTCCTTTTTTCGTTATATAATCGTTGTACTATATTGTTTTTATTTTTGAATGTTAGCGTCACTTATCCTTGTTGTAGTATTGTTATAATCACGCCGGTTACGTAACTCATAGCGTTGAATTGTATTTTGCGTCTTGTTTTGTTCTGTAATCTTATTTAAGGTTGATTTGATAAGTTCAATTTTTCATGTAACTGATGAAGGTCTACTGACCGAAACGTTTTTATTTTTTTATTAAATTTTTTAACTTTTTAATCGTCAGAAGTTGTCCGTCCTCGCTTTCCTTCAACGAGTATATATATATATATATATATATATATATATATATACTATTTGCTTTCATTCATGTTATAAATCGACTTAGTGAAGTGTAACTGTTGCCGGGTCGAAGAAGGGCAAGCGAGTTTGTCGAACAGTAAAACTAAAACAACAAACATGGTGGACTAAACACACACACACAACCGCGTGCTCCTTATTCTACCCATAATTCCCATCCGGCTTAAGATTTTACTCAGGGGGTGGGGGTGTCTAAATTCATACCTGCTACATAACGTTTTGTAAAAAGACAACAATTTGATAATGTTCTTGGACGTGTTCTTGGACTGATACAGACTGGGTTTCATACCTGTTGGTGTGAACATTTAAGAAACAGCGATGCAGTTTTCTACATATTTCTAATGATTTGCTACCGTTTTTTCAAGACTTCTTGCAAAGTCCAGTTGATCACTTGTGACGTGTTTACTACTGAGCTTTCGACACCTCTTCTGTGAAGATCCGGGACATTCCGGGCCAGCCTGTGTGAGCGTCAGCACTCTTTTGGCCAACACACTTTCCAACCCAGAATCCCACTCGCACATTTCCCTTGTGAATGTTATTGCAGTGATCTTCAATGTGGCGGTGACGGTGAAGATTGTGCAGGGGGCTTTTGCCTGTTCTCTTGTAGAATCCACCATCAATCGGCCCAGGAGAGCTGCACTCAGCGCCATTGAAGGTGAAATACCAGTGACTACAGCAGTCGTCACAGTTGTAAATCCTGAGGCTACCAGGAAAGTAGACATGGAGGGCAGTGTCTGTAAAGTTGTTCATGAAGTCACAATTCTGTAAAATAAAGATAATGACTGCTCTAATGAAGACATTCTCGTCCCCAGAGTTACGCGGCTTTTTTTAAATCGTCTCCTGTGGCTCTGGTAACGGCCAAAAAAAAAAATTGGCCGATTGATTGGCCGATTCAAACTGTATGCGCAATAACGTTACAATTTTTGGCTTCTACGCATAACGTTTTATTTCCGATTGAATTAATCAGGGCATTAATTAATATATTGACTTAATCAGTTTCCAAGCAAAGAATGTGGCTTAGGGCAGATTAAGCGACCAAATTCTGCTGTTTGGTTAAGCACGTAAGAATTCAAAATGTTAGAGGTTGTCGCTAAATGCCAGCCATTCTTTTCTCGCTACAGCATTTTCTACAAAACTACAGCTTGTCCATAAATAAACTTACATGTAACTGTCTCATCAACTTTTGTAATGACCTCTTGATGTCGATGTTTGCAAATGTAAAAACTTGGGTGCCAAATGATTCTGGAAATTTTCGATGGGGTAAAACGTAATACAGTGTAGCGTTTAGTGGTTAAGTACACAGTTGACATTCTCACACAACAGAAACCAGACGAATGTAATAATTCAGTATAACGCAAATGCAATACCTTTATTCGGGCAAGATACAAATCCAAAGCCCGTGAGCAAAATGCAGAGACAATCGTTATTCTGAACAACTACGTTACGAAAGGCAGCTTCTTAAGTTTGTTCCTTTTAAAGCTCCAGGTTTTCCGCTATTTGCAGGAGATTTAGAGGGTCCCCAACAGCTTTTAAACGATCTGACACCACGACTCGATCGATGGGAATTCAAATTTCTCGGTTGTTGTCAGAACTGTCATGCCCAGAGCTCCACGGACGAGAATGGAGCAGGCGCAATAGCACCTTAACGAATTAGTCATGCGCTACCGGATGTCATGAATTTCACGACATCCGGTCATGTTTGATACCAGAAAAATACGATCCCACCGCTGACCGAACAGATCGTAGGCTCTGGGAACGAGAATGTGAAGAAGAAGGAAGGCCATTTAAAAAAAGTAGAAGCAATTCATTTAATTTGACATGTTGATTATTCCATCTTTTCCTATTTCTTCTCCAGAGCTTAAAATTCACAATCTTTCTTTATTTATTACCTATAGGGCACTTCACTATTGCTGATCCTTAAACAGTATGCAGGACATGTGTCACCACAAACTCAGCAAATATGACCTAGATGCTCGCCACCAGTCTCCCAGTAGCTCGGTGGTCTTCTAGAAACTATCAACACCAGCCAAGTGGATGCTACTAAGGTGAAATTGTGGACAACCCGTGATCCAGCACTTTCCCAGGTCCTGCAGTTTGTTCTTCAAGGATGGCCCGTGGCAGTCTAAGAAGAAACCGTGAAGCCCTATTTTGTTAGAAGAGAAGAATTTAGTCTACATTTTGGCTGTCTCCTATGGGGATCTCGAGTCATAATACCCCCTCAAGGGAGAGAGAAATTGCTGAACATATTACATGACCCTCACCCAGGGATAGTCAAGGTGAAGAGTCTAGCTAGGAGCTATCTTTGGTGGCCGAAAATGGACACGCATTGAGAAGGAAAGGTGAGAAGCTGTGCTACCTTCGCTTCACATGGCTTGCCAGAGATTGTAGTGTCCGACAACGGGTCCAACTTTGTAAGCATCGAATTTAAGTCATTCCTACAAAAAAATGGCATCAAGCACATTACTTCTGCACCTAACCACCGTACCCCTGTACAAATGGTCTGGTGGAACGAGGGGTACAGACTTTTAAGCAAGGGATGAAAAAACAAGGCGATGGTACCGTCGAGACCAAGTTAGCTCGGTTCCTTTTAAGTTATCGGATTACCCCCCAAAGCACTACGGGTGAATCTCCAGCTCAGCTACGATGGGGACGTAGTCTGAGATCACACCTCGATCTGCTGCGACCGGACGTAGCGACAAATTTGCATGTGGCGCAGTCAAGGCAAAAGAAAGCAGCATGATCAGCATAACCGGCTGCGCCGAGTGGAAGTTGGTGATGCGCTGAATGTTCGGAACTACTCCCGAGGATATAAGTGGGTTCCTGGAACTATCATCCAGGGAACTGCTCTTCTGTCTGTGCGATTTGAGCTTGAAGATGGAACGGTGGTTCGAGGGCATCAAGACTAACTGGTTTCTCGTCCTGCAGATGTTCTTCCCTCTGGTGCGGCAGTTCCAAGTGCGAGCCCTTTCAAGCAGGAAACTCTCGTTTTGGAGGTTATCGTACCTGATGTAAATAGGCTTGCAGTTACCTTTGGAGACTCGAAGCCATTCACTGCGTCGGGAGATCCGGACTCAGGTCATAACACCCCGGTGAAGCGATACCCAGTGAGAGATCGGAAACCCTCACAGCGCTTTTACTGATGGATCCCTTCCCTCCCCCGTGAACAGTTTAGTTTTAGGGCAGAGACGTTAACCCCTTTTTGCTTTTCTTTGTTTCTTGTTTGTTTAACCCTTTACCGTCAGCGTTTTTCCCTTAGAAAAACGCATTTTTACCGCTAAAGCGGTTTTAGAAGTGCTATGTTGCCAAATGCCACTAAACTTTGCTACAAAAGCGTTTTCTTACATTTTAGCTCAATTTTGAGCCCGCTTCTGTTGTAAATTGTACATTATTTTGCTTTCACGCATGCGCATAAGCCAAAATGTGGACTTGCTTTTTTTTGCTGATTCATTTCTAATTTTTTCTCGCTTCTTTTGCTTTCCTTTTTCGCTCCCTTTCTTTTCTCTTTATCTTCTACCCTTTATCACCTTTCTATCAACTGGAAAAGTTTTGGCCTCAGTCCTTCTAAAAACCTGGAAATGGAACATTGATCAACTAGGTGACTTGGCCTATTTTACCACCAACTTTGCAGCCAAAATTGGACACGTTTTTCTGGTATAGTTCTGCCAGAATTTGGTCGATATTCAAAATGGACACACGTATGGATGGATCTGTCCTTGCTGTGCTAGCTGCTTATCAAAACAATCTGGTGACGTCAAAAATGATAACGTCACAAGTGGCTCAATGATTCCCAACTTTAACGTCGGGAAAACACAACTCTTGACGGAAAAGAGTTAAGGACTTTTGGAGTCTAGTGGGACTAGTCAAGTTGTCACGTGTTCAATTTCCTGCTATCAGTGTTGTTTAATTAATTAAAACGTTGAAAAGTTCAAACATTAGATATCAAGATTCATGAAATTAAAAACCTGAGGTTCTCGGACCAACCCATGATGTACAGTAGCAAATTAACAGGAGGAACGGTCATTAAAATATTATTATTGTTTGTCGGCTATACCCCAAGCTGGTCCACACATACTTTACCAGTTTGGCAGTTTATAGCAGACTTTCAGCTGTTTACAGGACATTTCGAAAGATGGTATCTACCGCTGTCAAGTTTAAGGACTAGGAATACTTGTCAAAACAGATTTAGTTATACAACTGTCACCCTTAAATATTTCCAAATAATTACCCTACTCCAGATCTTTGTCTATTTTCCTGCAAAACTAGGCACTTTCTAGTTGTGTAAAGAAATCCCCTCTCTCTCACCACCTGTTTTTCGCAACATTTGACATGTTTGAGAAATTTCACTCCGTTGTTTTCGCGAGAGCAGTCTCGCAGGAATAGAACAGAACAGAACAGATACTTTTATTTATTTCAGTCAGGGTGATTCCCTCAGCATTTATAAAGAAAATACTGTTATCAGTGGGAGCGTTGACTATAAAGTATATTTACATCACATTGAAGGATTAAAGTCTAAAATGCTAAAAAAATTACCTGTTTACAGTATACATTATTAAAATTGAAAACTACGCTACAAAAATAACTATTTTAAGAAATTATTAAAAACGACGCTCCCATTGTAATAAAATGACAACTTGGCCGATTCAGTTCTTACTGAACGTACATGTAAAAAATTGCTCTGTCGGTTTGTCCTTGGCACTACTTCCCTATTAAACTTCAAGTAATTCACCTAAAATTGTGGTACTTGTGTGTTAATACATTTCCTTGCTAATTTGAGAATGTGTTTCGACGACATTCTAGAGTGTCCCATTTGAGGTGTTGTAATGCAGCGTCACTAGAGTCTGTTCTAACAACAATTCTGGTAGCACGCCTCAGTATGCGCTCCGGCGGTCAATACTCCTGCCTTATTACAGCAGGCCCTCACACTGTCACAGTAATCAAACAACGGCACTATAAGGGATTTGTACCGTGAGCCGGCGGCATAGGCGGCGATGGTCTTTCCCAATCGGCCTAACATTCCTACTCTTTTACGGCCCTTTAATATGAGATGATTAACAAAAAATAATATTTGGTTTAGTTAACCGGGGTGGCACTAGACAGTCCTACAGCTGATTAACAAACTAAGGCCACTTATGATGCTGGGTCCGAGTGCACGTTTCTCGAAAGCTCCGAAAGGCTACTTGTATAAATATGAACCAATCATTCTACAAATTAAGATGTTTTTTTCCTTACATTTCCTTAAGATAACAAATGTTTCATTTATAGTGGTTTCATTCTAAGAAATTTCTCTATTTGCAAAGTACAGTTAGCAGACACTCTACACCATTAATTACTTGTTGGACGATATCTGGGTCCTCTTCGTCAGTAATAGCGATCGCTGGCACTCCATTGTTGTTGAGAAAAAGAACTTCTTGGTCTTCCATTAAAGATCGCAAAGGCGAAATCACGACCACAAGACTGGAGCCCCGAGGTTTATCAAGCAGAGCATCTGCAGCGATTGGAAGACACTGGAAAATCAAGGATTTCCCGTAACCAGTCGGCAAATTCAGAAACACATTCCGTCCTTCAAGGAATTCTCTCAGAGCATTTTCCTGTTCAGGAAGAAGGCTTTCAAGTTCGAACTGCTCCTTCACTGCTGTAAAAGCTCTTTGCCAACTTCCTTCTGTAAATTTCGACATGTCGAGCGAGGAATGATGTACCGTCACGCACACACAAGAATTGGACCAATCGTGAGGCGCGTAAGAAACCCGCCTATCAGAATCGCTTACATATATCCGTGCGACTCTGCTGGATGTCGGAACGAGCTTTTGTGCACTAATTCGCAGACGGACTATATCGACGGTTTCGATTTTCGACAACGCGCGGGACGGCTGCAACGCAGGCTAAGTACAGTGTGAATTATCGTGATTTTCCCAATGGAACAAGAACCCCAATTAGCACGAGGGAAAAAATAAGTAAACTTGAGGATTGGGAGGTGCCCCATTGAGCTAACGGGATCTCCGAGAGACACCCAATTTAGCTCATCAGAGGAAAGTACCCTGTGAATTATTGGGAGTTGGAGAGAGACTGGTCTCGAGTAAATGCTGGCTTACTAGGAAAATTCTGGAACCTTGTTTTAGCATTTTTCTAGGACCAGAAAGTACTAAAAATCGAGTGCTTTTTTGCAGGTTCTTTCATGTCTACCCCTCCTCCTGCATAGAATGTATCGAGGAGACGAATTCAATGCAAACACGAGGTTGGCTTAGACAGTTTTGCCAGATTCGGCACTCGTTGTGGTCTCTCTTTAGGCGTAAGAATCGGCAGGTTCTTCTGATACGCAAAAACGAGATGGTAACTGTATGTTTGAGCTTGGCAATGAAAGTACTGTGCACTTGTTGACTGAGTGGGAAGGCCCAACTGGCAGCGTCACCGTGAATTTTGGGTGTTCCGAAAAAGCGGGGTCGGGGTGCGGGTCAACAAAACCGAAAAATAATAACAACAGCAAAGCATCTGAAATAAAGAGGAAAACAGAAAATTGCTAAATACTTAAAAATTCAATTAAAATACGAGACAAATATAAAAATAAAGGGAGAATTGAATATTTATTTTCTCGCGAAACCTAATAAATAAATAAGAAAAGAGAAAATTTTCAGATCATTTACAATGATCATATGCAGTCTGTCTGGAAACTCTTTTGTTTTGTTTTGTTTTGTTTTGTTTTTGTTTTGAAATTTTGTTTTATTTCATTTTTTACATTGTTCCCTTCAGTTTGTTTGGCGTAAAACAACAGATGTTTTTGCACATGGCGATATTTAGATTGCAACCAAAATGCAACTGACCGCTATGTCGGGCGATTGGAACCACTTGAACTTCCCAAGATGTTGATTTCAGGCACGAAAATAGGATCTGGCACTATCCTTAGCTCATTGGATGAACACTTGAGGAGCTATTGGTACTCGATCGAGGAGGCCTTAAATTCTTTGTGTGGTTCTTGCGTGAGTAGAACCGAGCTGACACCACGTTTCGCGAATTATTTCAACATGAGATTAAGCGACAATTAATCTGGGATAATTTCGAAAAACAAAAAGGTTTTGGAAAATAATTCAAATCCCTCGAATAGTAAATTAAAGACACTCCGCACCCTGCACCCGACCCCGCGTTTTCAGAGCACCCGTGAATTTTTATGACTTATAATCCAACTCCTCTAACGCGCGAAAGAATACAAATAGGCCACGATATTCGCACAGTGAGTTATTTGTACAGTTACCGTGCGCGCGCTCATCTTATTAGACTTGTGTCTCATAGTTTTTTTTGAAGTGACTGAAAAGGTTGAAAAATGTTAAGTTTGATAGTAAATCTCTGTTTCGGTGTGTAGGATCACTGTACTGGATATTTTTACGAGTTGTTTGTATTTTGACAGGCCCGCAGTGCAAGTGACAAGCTGCTTACACGAGCTGAAAATGTTGAGTACCACCAATCGTTGCAGCCATACGTTCAGTGGATTTAAGATGAATATTTGAGATTTATTTGAAGACGCACTTAAAACGAATACAAACATACCATTGTTAACAAGTCCTGTCAGTTTTTAGGTCATTTTTGAAAAACTGTAATTGAATTCAGGCAATACTGTTTCGTTTTGTCAGCTTTAGAAATTCACTTTTTGACTGATATTAAGAACAAGTCAACCTTGTTAATGTTCCTGGACTTTATTGTTTAGCTGATACAGACTGAGTCTCAGACCTGAATGAACTCTTTAAAAGCAGCAGTGCAGTTTCACTAAATGTATCATTCTACTAACTTTCTAGTTTTATTTTCTTAAAGTTTTTGTTTACTGCTGCGCTTTTGGCACCTCCTCTATGAAGATCCGAGACATTGAATGCCAACCGGTAGCTGCGTCAGCAATCTTGTGGCCAGTGGTACACTTTCCAACCCAGAATCCCACTCACACCTTTCCCTTGTGAATGTTATTACAGTGACCTTCAATGTGGCGGTGACGGTGGAGATTGTGGCTCCTTCCGGTTGCCATGTAGAATGCTCCGTCAATAGACCCAGGAGAGCTGCACTCGGCGCCATTGAAGGTGAAATACCAGCGGCTACAGCAGTGGTCACAGTTGTAAATCCTGAGGTTACCAGCAAAGTAAACATGGAGGGCAGTGTCTGTGTAGTTCTTCATGAAATCACAATTCTGTAAAATAAAGATAACTACTATTAATTAAAAAAAATATATATATATATATATATATACGTTTAATTGTTAGTATTGTCTAGTTTTCCTTTTTTCGTTATATAATCGTTGTACTATTAATATTGTTTTTATTTTTGAATGTTAGCGTCACTTATCCTCGTTTTAGTATTGTTATAATCACGCCGGTTACGTAACTCATAGCGTTGAATTGTATTTTGCGTCCTGTTTTGTTCTGTAATCTTATTTAAGGTAGATTTGATAAGTTCAATTTTTCATGTAACTGATGAAGGTCTAAGACCGAAACGTTTTTATTTTTCATTAAATTTTTTAACTTTTTAGTCGTCAGAAGTTGTCCGTCCTCGCTTTCCTTCAACGAGTTTTAATTCCATGCAGTGAGGCTTGGACTGTGAATCTTTGATCCTCCTGAGGCAGTGGCATTCTTTGTTGGACTGAGGCAACCATTAACTGGGTGTATATATATATAAAAAAAGAAAAAATTATCGTTGACCTGAGATTTTTAACAAGTTGAACAATGACATGTGAAAATTGTACACGGGCGCACGTGCAACAAAACAAAAGTATATATCTATCTATATATTTCTCTGTATGAAAACGTTTCTGAAAATGGGTGTATATATATATATATATATATATATATATAATCAGTATAAAATTCGATATATACCGGTCTACAGCGAATATAATATATATATATATATATATATATATATATATATATATATGTAGTCTTATCTGTCATCTTTTGTCATTTATTTTTATAGCAGCATATTTCCGGTCTTTTGTTATATTTTTGCCTTGTATCGTTCATTTATCTAGTGTTGTACCTGTATCTACACCTCGTAATTACGTTTAATTGTTAGTATTGTTTAGTTTTCCTTTTTTCGTTATATAATCGTTGTACTATATTGTTTTTATTTTTGAATGTTAGCGTCACTTATCCTCGTTTTAGTATTGTTATAATCACGCCGGTTACGTAACTCATAGCGTTGAATTGTATTTTGCGTCTTGTTTTGTTCTGTAATCTTATTTAAGGTAGATTTGATAAGTTCAATTTTTCATGTAACTGATGAAGGTCTAAGATCGAAACGTTTTTATTTTTTATTAAATTTTTTAACTTTTTAATCGTCAGAAGTTGTCCGACCTCGCTTTCCTTCAACGAGTTTTAATTCCATGCAGTGAGGCTTGGACTGTGAATCTTTGATCCTCCTGACGCAGTGGCATTCTTTGTTGGCCTGAGGCAACCATTAACTGTTTTATATATATATATATATATATATATATATATATATATAAGGATCAAAGATTCACAGTCCAAGCCTCACTGCATGGAATTAAAACTCGTTGAAGGAAAGCGAGGTCGGACGACTTCTGACGATTATAAAGTTAAAAAATTTAATAAAAAATAAAAACGATGTATACTCTTGAAGCCTAAACGCTAGAGAAGTTATTGTTAATGCTCCTCAATCAAATGAGTTGAGCGCTCTACGAAATACATTCTACTCAAGAAAGAAAGAATTTATAATCAGTATATATATATATATATATATATATATATATATATATATATATATATATATATTTTGTAATATTTCCTGATGATTGCCTCGCATGAGGCATGAAACTCAGAGTAGCGAGTAAATGTCCATAAAAACTAACTCTTGAATTCTTACTGTTATTCACCGCTCTAGTTCAGCTATTGAGCACTTTGTAGTAGATGAGAATTTCACTCCATTTTTTGGTTATATATATATATATATATATATATAAGGCGAGGAAAGGCCAGTTAAAAAAAATTAGAAGCAGTTAACATAATTTATGATATTGTTTTTGTTATGGTGTAGTTTCTCTTGTAATGCACATGTGAAGATGTGAGCATGTTTATATTTACTAGAGTGTGTTGCTCAGTAATATTACTTTCAGTTATGATGTTAGAATGAAATATCTTACTTAAGGACGTTCGCGCGAAAAACTTGTACAACACAGATTTTTTTCATACTTTGGCTACAGTCGGATAACGAGTTACCTATGTCAGAAATGCACAAAAGGGGGGGGGGGGAGGGGGGTCACCGACTTCGTTTTCGAAATAAAGCGCGTGGAAAACTACCCCAATTTTGACAAATCGATCCTCGTAACTAGACATGGCTTCAGCGCTTGTAAAAATGATTCGCTGTAGACCGACTTTCTTAGTCAAATTTTATTTAAGTAGGTCTGTCAAGTAAATAATTTGAACCAGTGTCATCCTTTTAGTTAAACTCAACCTCTAAGATGGACTTTTGCGAACACCGTGCAGCTACAATAATAGCAGAATTTGATGATCACGAGGGCAGAAAAGTTGAAAACAAATCGAACTTCCACAACACAGATTTTCTTTGGCTTTTCACAAAACGTAAATAATCGACCAAGAAAGTGACCTATCAAAAGAAAACATGGGGTCACCGATCATTTAAGGGAGTTAAATCCGTGCATAGATATAAAATGCCCACTAGCGATATATATCTCCACATTTCTTTAACAGCACGCCCGCTCAATGCATGACGTGGCATGACATTGCGACGTGAATTGCGTGCGCAGTAAGGATGCGCAGAGACAATAAGCGTGAACGTCCTTAAGTACAAAGTGATGCTTACATGTATCTCGCCTGAATCTCTGCCGTCCTCTTTTTTCCAGGTGCACTCCTTCCAGTTCATGTGTGAAGACAGCTGAGAAGTTCCACTCTCGCCTTTGTCCCCTCGCTCTCCCTTTTGGCCGGTGAGGCCCTGGGTCCCAGGTCCTCCTTTCGCTCCTTTATTTCCTTCAGCACCAGGTGGTCCCTGGGGTCCAGTCTTCCCTGGACTTCCCAGGTCTCCTTTGGTTCCGTCACGTCCATCACGACCAGGTGCCCCAGGAGATCCCGGCATACCATGTACACCGGGTAGGCTATTTGTCCCGGGTTGTCCTCCATGACAAACTGGAAAAAACTATTGGATACAGAAATGAAACCAGCGTTAGAATTTTCGTGAAAAATCAAGTGAAAATTTTTTTACCAACATGCCTGAAGATGATGTTGTGAACCTTGAACTTTAGTCTTACTACAGTTTTTCTCCTTGTTTTTTCTCCCTCAACGCCCTTAACTGACAAATAAATGGAGTGATTTTTGTCACTGAAAACAGTATTGACTAGCCTGTTACCATATTTTGCTTTCGCGAAATGCATAACACATTTAGGATTTTTGGGATTTTTCGCAATTTACGAAAATAATAGGATGCTCGCGTTCTAAGTATAGTAAAATATTCTCACTACCTACAATACACATGAATATAACAATGAGATATGGAAGGGTGAAAATGGTCCCTGTCCACAGAAGTGGACAGCGGTATACTCACATGCATTGAAGGTAGTGCACCGCGTCATGGCCAGGGGCGTGGTGGGTGGGTCGTTGTCGTCACTGAGAGACGTTGTTAGACAAGTGCACACAATACAAAGAAAGGCGGTAATATATACAACGCTAAGGATTGTGGGATATCTATTGTTATGGAAATATTCTTGTTTTATTTCCGGTACTGAGAATAGTAAAATATTCTCACTACCTACAATACACATGAATATAACAATGAGATATGGAAGGGTGAAAATGGTCCCCAGACCCACCAGCTCGACCGCTAAAACAGTCAAATATCCGAAGAAAACCGGTCTAAAGGTACACTATTCTCCCATTCTCCAAAGAAAAGGTCAATGTGGAAAAGCTGGAGTGAAACGCTTGAGGTTATTGCATTGGTCATAGAAAATGCCCGGATCTTCAATGTTAACTGTCTGTCCAGTAAGGACAGAAGAAGGAGAACTAGCGGACATAACTTTTGAAAGTTGCATGTAATATGCTGCGGTGGAACGATTGTGCCAGCCAATATGGCCCATTATATCCTGAAGTTCTGAGCCCGAAAGGGCAAGGGTGATGGCACAGCCAGATCTGAAGCTGTGTAGTGAAACAGTGTCACCAAATTCGCCCTCGCGCAAGTAATATTTAAGGCGGGCATCCGCAGCCGAAGAGGAAAAAGGTTTGTCAACAACAGTGCCATCTGAAGACGTAGAACGGAACAGAAAACCGCCCGTAAGGTCGATTCCAATTCGTTTAGCGAAGGCCACATAGAGATCAATAGCTCTGATCGGACAGATGTCTGGATTCTTATTACGGCGTAAGCCAAAGAGGTTGGACGAACCGTCGCGGAGGGTCTTTCCCCAGATGTGGTTGAAAAGAAGACCATCGCCATCTGGGAAACGGAGGATTTTAGGGGTTTTAACCCGCCCCAGATCACCTGCTCTATCCCCACTGAAAAACAGAGTTTTAAAAAAGGCTTGGTCTCTAATGAGAACAAACATCTCGATTGAGGAAAGTTTATCGGACAAAAGCTTTTTATCCAAAATGTGACTAAGACGCACAAGATCATGAACAAAAACGGGAGTAGCCTGGCTAGGGGTAACTTGGGCTTGAAGTTGCTCCGCCGTAACAGCCTTTAAGTATTGTTTCAAAGAAATATCGGTAGCTGGGTTGCCAATGAGAAGCCTGGGGTCCCACTCCCCTCTCCTTCCTGACTCGTTGAACAAAGCCCGTAGTTTTCCTATCAGGGAGTCCACTGTCCCATAGGCGAGGCGCATTGGACAAGGGCACGAAAACGACCCTTTCCGTCCGAAAAATTGGCACGAAGATTTGTGGACCTTAGTCTTTCCCTTGCGATCTTTCCAAACGAGGAAGCGACAAAGCTCACGGGGAGGGGCGGTAGAGACATCCTTCGGAAAAGGAAGGGAAGACAAAAAGAGCTCAAGCTCTTTTTGAAGAGAAGACTTCTGCTTGGCATAACTGGAACTAGCAGAAAACCTAGCAATTTGCGATAAACGATCGTCGAGAGTAATAACATCTAGAGGAAGACTGGAACCTGAGGCAGGGACATCCACTAGAACTTTTCTTTGATAACCACAACTTTGGCAAAAACGGAACGAAGCATCGTTAGGATATGAACACAAAGGGCAGGATACCGATTGGGTAAAAAGCTTTGGAACCACTGGCAAAGGCTAAAGTGAACAAACAAAGAAAAGAAGCAGTCAAATTACAAGTCGTGTTTTAATTATATTCACAATTTGAACTTAGTAAAGTACAAATACCTTGTGCACCATAATTCGCCTAAGACAATAAATCTTTACAAACAAAATCGACTAAGATTACAGCACGTAACTAAAATTGTCCAGAATAAACTGTTCCAAAACAAAAGTCACTAGGTAGCTCATAATGTTTTAAAAGAACGTAGATATATAAATAAAGTCTTGTACGCAGACAAAAAAGAGACAATCCAATTTACAGTCAAAGTCTGAAGGCCCAGAGATCCCAAGGTAATTTAAACGTGTCTGAAAAACCATGCTTAGAAGGCATTAAAATTGCTCCCGACTCACCCTTACAAGAAAGCTTGAGGGAAAAACTGGCGGACTGAGAAAGGATAGGCCACCAATAACGCCTTGGATGAACGTCAGGAACCACAACAGTGCAAGGCAACTGAATGGTACGCAGGTGATTCAGAACTGGACCAACCAATAAAATAGGCGGGAAGCTGTAGGGATTGCGAAGGAGAGGTTTTAAAAAAGATTGGCTATAATCCTGGCCAAAGAAATCTACGCCTGACGAGAGAGGAGTTGGGTACGGAGTAAAATGAGGCAAAATAGCCCCATCACCGTCAGACTGGGCATTGGAGTCAAGAGCCATAAGGTCCACGGAATGGCCGTCTGAACCACCAAAACACGGATGACTTTGAAGGCGAAGCCATAGGTGCTGAGCTAATTTGCTATCTGCCGGGGAGAGCCTTCGAGAAGGATGGTCAGCAGGGTTCTCTCGAGAAGGGACATAAAGAACAGAAAGGTGCAAATTAAGGCTCAAAACAGTGTTAGATAACTCCTTTAGCGCGTCAGAGAAAGGACTAGATCGGGCTGCCTGGGACTGTCATGCTCGAACGAGGGCTTGATTGTCGACATACGCATCCACTCGCGCGTCTCGAAGCTTATCCCCAAAGGAGAGAAGAGTATTAGAAAGGGCCTTAGTTTCTTTAACGCTTATATCTGAATCAACAATGGAAATAGGCCAATAATCAGAGATGGGGACATGGCTCTCCTTGGGAAAAACGCCTCCCCATGCGAATAGTGACGCATCTGAGTAAAGAACAAATTGATGATGTCGTTCAGTGCGCCAATTTCCAACCCTGGCAACCACGGATGGATCAGCCCAGTGCTGAATTTCAGCTCTCAAGGGTGGGGTGATATGAATAAGCTTGGAAGATTTTATACCTTTACCGATAGCAAGGTTGATCTCATTTGTAAAGAGGCGTGAATCCTGCAACGCAAGACGAAAAGAGATACATTTCCCTGCGAGACGCTGAAGGGTGTGAACAGAAACAGAGTTACCGGAAAGGATCGAGTTTACCAACTCAAGAAATTTTTCCTGCTTGTCAACAGGTAAATAAAAGGCCTGTAAATCTGAGTCAGAGATGAAACCGAGGTATCTGATCTTTTTTTGTGGATGGAAAACGCACTTTTTAATTCCAAGGGTATAACCCAAACATGTTAGGGTATAAACAGCAAGGAAAACAGCAGCTTTTGCTGCGTTAAGGCGAAATTCAGAATCTGTGGGGGCTTGTAGAGCGTGAAAACTGTTAGCCTGTAACTCACCGTTATGTCTGTCGTCAATGTATAAGGAACAAGGCACGCCGATTGAGCGTAGATAATGAGAAACTAACAAACCAGTGGAATGGTAGACATAAGCCGAAATCTTCCATCCAAAAGGAATAGTATTAGAAACAAAGTACCATCCTCTCCACTGAAGCCCGAAGAAGGCGCGGCTAGGCTCATCAAGGAGAATGTGGTCGTACCCGGATTTGTCGTCTAAAGTGGTCTGGAAAGAGCCTTTTCCTACATATCTGGGTAAGTGTGACAAGTTATCCAACTTAAAAGGACGATCGATCATCCACAGGTTGAGGAAACGGTTGTCGTGGCAGAGACGTGGCTTGGTTGGTTCAACGGTCAAAGGAAGAACCAAGTGAGGAGGCTTTACTGCACCAACTCGTCCCCAAACAGAGATCGCGCCGCTACAGACTCTCTCGAGAATAGTTTTGTCAATAAAGTCACGAAAACCATCACAGGACTTATTGTTTCCAAACTCCACGGATGGCGGTATATCCGAGTCATAAGAAACACCCTTAAAGACCCAGTTTTGCCCAGTATGCATTGCGCGCTGCGAGCATTGGCGGCCATTTTCTTGATGTTGAAAAATCCGAGCATTATTGTTGGTCTTTCCAATCCGCTTCCATCGGCCGTCTCATTGATTGATCCTTGCTCTTAGGCATTCAATCGAGTACTATAATTGTCAGGGAACATTTCTGACTGTTTTTTTTGTTGGTTTTGCTTAAGTTTTATCTGTAGTCTGGCAAAATATAATGTGATGTCTGTTAAAACATGTCGAATCCGACGCGAGGAAGACCGCGTTTAGCGGGTTCGGTCCGCCAGATAAAGCTTAGATCTTCTGTGTTTGTCCTGTGGAACGAAAGAAAGGTAGCACTTGGTTTTGAGGGAGCCACAAATAGTGAGTTTGCCGAATTTCTTCTTCATATACCGACGGATAGAACTTTACGGCCTGTGAGGTAAGCCCGAGTTTTTGATTGTTTGTTATTTGACAAGCGAATCATAACCTTCTTGTTTACGTGCTTTTCGAGTCTTTCAGCTTTAATCGTGATTGTTCTGACATTTTTTTGCAAACATTAATTTCAGCTGTGGAATTTTGGAGCCAGGTGAAAACAGAGAGATTTCTCGTGATCTAGACCCGTTGCTGTCTTCAACGCCTGTTCTTGTCGACTGCAAAGCGACGTCGTAATCCAGGAGCAAGTTCGAATTTGACGTCAGTTAGAATGGCGAAAAAACGGAGATTATCTCTTGAAAGCAGCCATAGTGAAAGCTTGTAAGTTTATATTCGGTGGTATTACTTTTTTGTGTTTATAAGGTATGAAGTTTGTTACTTGTTAGCCCTCAATAATAATTATTATGTCCATAGCATGTAACACCCTCTGAGGGCGTAGGGAATTGCACTAAAAGCAGTATATTATATTAAATACGTCGATTCCTGCAGGTTTGGAAATATTCAAACCAAGCAAAATTTAAAGAAGAACATAGATCTATATACAACAGCCCAGCTCTCAGCTGGCTTGGTAGCACAGTTAGTTTGAGTGTTGCATTGGCATCAGAGGGGTCATGGGGTTTGATTCCCGTTCAAGCCTTGTTTTTCTTTTACAACTTACTACTGGAACGCATGAGGTAAATTGGCTACCGTAAAGAGATCGAAAGCTGACGGTTTGAGCATTAGCCCTTTGTCAGCTTCCCTCTGACGCCGGGCTAATGCACCAGAGATCAGCTTTCAGTCTCTTTACAGTGGCCAATTTACCTTATCAACTCAGTTGATAAAATTAATCCAAAGTTTTGTGTTTCACTTCCCCACCAGTGCAGCACCACAGTTTTTTAGAAACTGACCCCTTTGTTTACTACTGGGAAGGGCGTCCTCATTTCTTGTTTCAAGTGTAGTCCATATATTGATTAGTCCGTAATATATTGTCATACAAAAGAGCATCTGTTTGAAGGTTCAGCTACCAAGATGTTTAGTGTATACCCTTTCCATGGCATCTAAAATACAAGTTCTATAAATGATCGTAACAGTATGTGTTGTTGCTCATTAGCTTTCTCAACTGATATTGTGATTACTTTTTCATTTTGCAGAAATGTTGATGTTACTGGATCAAGTTCCCACCTGAACAGCTCAAGCACTAACAAGCAAGCCAGCCATCTTAGTTTAGTTCCATCTGTAAACTCTGTCATGGGCAATCCTTACTCCTCATTCAGTGACGATCCAAACAGATGAAAGTGATGGTGACAGTGATGATGATGACAACAGTGATGATAATGATGATGATGATGAGAGCAGGACAATGGATGCATTTGGAAATCCTTTTAAATTTGAAGACAGGTAATGTAACAGACTCTTTTTATTTTGGTGCACCCTGATCTTATGCTTAGTAGGTAAATTGTCCACAAATGTTGTCAGTAGTCTATACTGAAGGTAACCAATGCAGTGTATGTTTTTGTTGATTTTGTTGAATTTGCCTTTTACACAGGTTGGATTCGATTATAGAGGATCTTTGTAATGAAAGTGATGAAAGTAAAGATAGTGACAGGTAAACAGTATTTTCTTTTTTTATATGCTATAAATTATAACAATTTTGGACAATCATTTATTCATTCCTTCAAGGGATGAAAGCTAACTTTTCAGAATTTTTTTGCTTGTTTTAGGTAATTCTAGTTATCTATTTGTTAAGTAATGTGGACCATCTCGGTTCTGTGCAGTAACTTCCTTATTGTATGTTGTCCGGTAGATATTTCACTGCTCTGCTGTCATAAGTAGCCAATAACTCAGCTGTTATGTCCAGCAGCTACAGCAACGATTAGTTTGAAGATGCAGTGTAACTGAAAGACAATAAATATCACAGTTTTTTTGTTGTTTTGTGACCATCTACTTTCCTTGTGGAGACAACCCTGTGTTGACAGTATTTGAATGACAGTGTTCAACTTTGTGAACTGATATTTTGTTCCAGTGATGGGGATTACTCTCTTTCTGATGCTGAGTGTGATGTAGTTGACATGAATATTTCCATAAGAGATGATGAAGCAACACTTACTGTGGTGGAAGACCCTTATTTGTCAGCTAGTGACATAGTGCTCGGTATTGTGTTTATACTCTCATGGAGCATGTGTCAAAAGTTGTTGTTGACTTGGAGGTGATTGATAAGGTGATTGCTTCACTCTCAATGAAAAGATTACAAAAAACTGACTAAACTTTTCCAAGACACATTTTAGGGACTGGTCATTATTTAGAGGTGGGGGGGAGGGCTGGTGCAAGTAGGGGTAGGTCAATGATTTTTATGCAGGAAAAAACGGGGGGCCACATAAAATTATGCACACATATTAGCTAGGGAGCTTTGTTATACAAAGGGGGGAAGGGTCAGCAAGAAATGTGCTTCACAAAGGGGAGGGTCAGGAGAACTTGAACATGGCCTCCCTCCATATACACCAGCCCTCCCTCCCCCCCCCCTATCTCTAAATAATCACCCAGCCCTTACACATTCAACTGATTGGCATTGTTGTCCTTTCAGAACACATGGGAAGGAGTGTTGCATCATGTATGTGGGGAACACACTTGGGCTGAGTCAGCATGCAAACATGGTCCTCATGTTGAAGAAGAGACAACAAGAAAACCCTTGTCGAAGTCCTCAAAGGCAATGGCCGCGCTACACAAGATCGTACTCGACCCAAAGTGGCTCAGCAACCTACATTTCTATGTTCGATTCCGGTGAGTATTGTCTGTTTTTTTTTTTGCTTGTAAGCCATACAGTCTGCTTTACAGACAATTGATCAACACAGGCAGTTCCTTCCTATGGTATCCAGGGTTTGGCACTGTTCTCATATCTAATCTCTCTTTTTTCCAGGCATACTGGTGAACTAGAAAATTTCAGCAGCATGATGACAAAGTATGCACCAAAGAGGATGGCATTTGAGTATGTGTTATATCTAAGTGAAATGCTGTACAATCACATAATTGATAATCAATTGTGCAGAGTGAAAACCACTTTATTTTTAATGGGTATCTTGTTGAATGTATTTCATTTTTTAGGCATATTTTATTCTTGAAATCATTTTAAAGTTATTTTGTTGTACCTAATCACCTTTTTTTCTCCCCCACCTCACCTCCCCACTGTCTTAAATTGTTCTAACCCATATTTTTCATTCGCTTCCAGTTACTTCATTATAGGAGTACTCCTGAATGAACTTGACCACAACCACCTAATAATCACCTTCTTCCTTCTTACCCCCCCCCCCCCCACCTCATCTCTCTGTAAAATAATTGTAACATCCCAAATTTTTCATTCACTTCCAGTTACCCATACTGCATTATGAGAATCCTCCTGGCTGCCATTGACCATAACTTTCACCCAGGGTGGGGGAAGCAACTTCCCATACATTCTCTTAATTGAAATCCAAACGATGTTCTCACAACTTGCAAAGCAATCTATGAGGTTCTAGTCAGCGGATATACCTCCTACGCGTGCGCAGATGTTGCATGTTCCAACGGAACTCGGACGCTGAAGGGAAAAAATTATGGCGGCCAAAGGCGGCGGGTTCGGTTTTGTCCCTTCGTTTAGGTAATTGACGAATTGATCGTATTTTACACTTTTATCATGTTTTCGTGCATTTTGCTTCTTATAAAGACAAAAGTTTACTCTCGTACTCTTTTAGTCGCAAAGTAGAACAGTAGCGCTTCGATCAATCCAGTCTGTGCTGATCGACTGTATAGAATCACATAGAATTTTCTGAAGCTGGGTTAAAAACTGGGATCGGGTTCAAAGTACTGAACTGTGAAATGATCTTGTTAACACATAACTGGATTATTGATAATAAAAGTCGTATTTTGTGCGTAGGTATTGTTTCCATGCATTAGGTTATAGCGGTTTTGATTGAATTTATTTCCATCGATGTTTTATGGCACATTTCCCGTTGCAATTTATTTAGACCACGCTGGAGGAAAACATGCAAACCGAGTACAGCCATAACTGTCTCATCTCATGCTATCAATTCGTTACAGAATGAGATGTAAAAAGAAACATTGACAGTATTTTTATTTATCACATGCATCAGTTCAGCGATACACAAAGACCAAAATTACGTCGCGGAGTACAAGAAATAAAACCCTGAATAGTTCAAGCGCTTTCTCTCGGTGAGAAGTTTATTTACGTAGAATTATCTAATTCTAGCATTCAACTTTGAAACGTTTGTCGCAAACCTGGTCTCCAAGTATAAACAAGCGAAACGTGACTGCCGTACAGCTCGCAGCTCATTCACTCGCCACTGCAACAAACAAGTCATTGCGAAAACAGAAGCGTCTTCATCGATGTCGCTTCCATCGAATATTCTCTTGTACGAAACTGACAGTAAGTTCCATGAGAGATTAGCCGCTCACCCCTTATTTTCCCCCGACAAAATACACATAAATTTTGCCAACTACTTCGAATAAGTTGATCGTCGATCGGAAATATTTATTATGACAAACACCGCTGTCCACGTTTTGACTGGACCGCTTTGCAAGTTGTGAGAACATCGTTTCTCGGTCCCAGGCCTCGCTTCTATCCCCCCCCCTGACTTTCACCCTTTTCGAAAGCCCAAGCAAAGCCCAGGCAGGGAACTTGCGGCACAAAGAAAGTATTCAAAACGGACCCAGCGGTACCACGCTGAGATAGTGAAGGAAGACAAGGCCTACACATACTTTCCATACATGGTGGCAAGGATGTTGGATACATGTAGAGGATCCCAAGGCAGTTTTTCAGCTCGCTCTGATGTAGACGATTTTAATCCCAAATAGATTGCCCCGACCCTCGCCATGAAGGCCCCGCCACCAAACGAAGAGCTGATGAAAGCACCCTCTAGATTTTACTTGAAGCCTAAAGACACTGAAAATGTGCAGAAGTGAATTTGAATAGTTTATAACTCGAAATTCTGTGCTGACCTCTTTTTTTTTTTGTTCTGAAGAAGAACCTCTTGTTTCTAGATAAAATATCCTTTACCAAAGGTACAGCACATGTAGTTTTGAAAGCTGCAATATTTGACTATCTGTTTCAAATCAGATTCACTATATGTTCAAACAAAACAAAACAATAAAGAAAACAATAGCATATCATTCTGCGGGGAACAACATAGAATCACAGATGATCAGTACAGGTATTTAATTGATGAAAGATGTTTGTACCCTTGCAGCTATTGTAGGTCAATATGACTGTAATACTTTTATTCAACAGGATCTAAAGAACTTTACTTGAGTTATGAATCAATATATATTTTGAAAGTCAACATTTTGACAAAAGCGAAGAACTTCTACACTACCCTCCATTATGTCAGTTTGTTCAAATATAAATATAAGATCAGAAACTAGCTTTTTCTCACCACTAGGTCAATGCAAAAATAACATATTGTAATCAACAGAATGCACTTGTTTGAGTAATCCTACCCTCTCCATTTCTCAGGTCTTGTGTATTTTGAGATACACATATATTGAGAGTAGAAGATTTCTTTGACTAAAAACATGTCTGCTACCAAACCTTTTATTGAAATAAAATAACTCAAATTATATATATTTGTTGTCTACCTACTACAGAGGCGTCAATCATGACAATCTTTGCTACCATTTATATTAGAAGAGCAAATGGCAGGTCTGAACAGTAACAAATTTCAGTGGGATCCAGTTACACTGCTAGGCTACATGTCAACAATTTTTCCACCACGAATCTAAGTAAGCCACACCTGGTTGAAGTTAGTAGTGATTTGACCTTGGTTAATCAAGGAAGAGAATTTTGGTTTTGGTTTCAATTTCCAACATTTAGACTTGCAAATTACAAAGAGTGTTATAAAGATTTGCCTGGTGCTATAATTTGGGCCCTCTGACATATCAATCAGTGTGATGGTCTCTGACCATTAATTTGCTCTAAAGCCCATGTATCTGCCATCTGGTGCAGGATAGTGTTCTGTGATCCTACGTACAGCACATGCAGGGATGACCCTTCTGTTTCCCCTTCCTAATTTACCGTAGCGCCATAGGGCAAACTGCCAGTAACCAGCTTTGCGAAAGCTCTCCATACAGAAATTTAACTTGTTGGCACCAATGTCACATCGAGCTTTGATACAGACTTCTAGTATGTCTCTGTCTAAACAGATGTTTGTAAAAGCTGTATAGCTGGTGATGCAAGTCACACTTTTACAACACATATTTTCCTGGTCATCAGGCATTGGCCTGCATACTTGGCATTTACACCACTCTGGAGTATCCTCTGCAGGTGGTTCCTGGTTCCTCAGGCTCTGCACTAGCAATCTTTTTGGCAAAATCGAGGCTTCCCCTACCCATAGAGAGAAGGTTGACAAGAATCTTGTCCTTTGTGACTGGATCAAGAGTAGCCAAAAATTCCTGAAAAAACAATTTACAATTCTTTAGAAAATCACCCGGGATTTAGAGAACCTTGCTTTCCCACCCTGGTCATTTGGATGTAGTTTTCGCTATGAATGAAGCATGTACTTGGGGCTCCAAACTTATGAACTCGCATGTTCCTACCTGATATCAGTCAATCCCTAGCCTGATATTAGGCCACTGCTTATTTGGGTTTCGCGCGCAAGTGTGCAGTGAGCAGCAAGCTACAAGTTACGAGCCGGCAAGCGAAGCGAAACCCAAACAGAGAACCTGCTAGCAGGATAATCTGTCGCAATAGAACAGCTCCAATCGAACAAAAATCATTCCTGTTTTGTGAATCTTACCATTATCTCGTCTTGGGCATCCTGTATCTCTTGTTGAAATCTTACTTCGCCATCAGCAGCGGGTCGGGGTTGCAAATGCTCTTCACGTTCGGCAGTTTGATCTTCATTTGGCTGAAATAAGAAGTGAGCAGTTAGAAAGGGCATCAGATATGTATACAGGCCTGGAAAGTATCGACAGACTTTACCTTGTTCTTGCATTTTCCTTTGTTGCAAGCACAAAGGTCGTGACACTTGATGTTGACCTCGCGACACTTGCAAAGCGCCTCTTCCTTTCTTCCTGGCGCAATGGCCTTTACAATCACAGAAAGATCGGTCCTAAAATTAATAGCAACCAAAAGGACATAAGGTCAAGTTTTCGAAAACAAAACTGTGTATGAGGCGAAATGAAATGAAGTGAGAAATTTTCCATCGTAGTATCGCACAAATAACAACAAACCTCCGTTGTGCTATTGTCGGTTGCTTCCTGGTCTCTAACAATCGATCCGTAGGCATTCACAGCGGCATTTTCTTCAGACAATGTGGAAATTGAGATGGACGTGTCCATGGTACATGTGTTTAAACAAAATTAAGGACAGCAGAAGCGGTGAAACCATCGATTCCCTTCCACGCGATCGGCCGCGATCAACTGTTTGCCGCGAGAAAAGCGAAATCCGATAAAACAATAGAAGCCTCGCTATCGTGTAGACCAAAACAATAATAGAGGCGCGTGAAGCATAATGGGCTAAACTGGGTCTTTAAAATTTCCTTTGAAAGGTTTAAAAAATTTTGCGAGGGAAACTTTAAACTTTATCCAATCCAAAACTTCTTCGGCCCTGTCATACGAGCTAAAGGCGGCGATTTGCTCCCAGACCTCAGGAAACTGATGAAGCTGACCAGCTATGAACACGTCTGGGTCACGAAGAGGCAAATTTGCGATATCAGGAAGAAATTTTCCAGCACATATATCCTGAACAAAAACGCGGTCAAAGCGGGGAGCTGTCATTCCTCTATCAAGTGGCCGCGTATCCATGGTTACCCAACGGGAGACCCTTGTGTACGAAACTTGGACGCACGGCATCGGATCAAAGGTACACGGGGAACTAGAAGGAAGCATCCTTCGCTTCTTCTACAAAAGAGAACATAAAACGGGGAAAAATGAAAACTTCGGAAAAAAAAAAAAAGAAAAGAAAGAAATAACCACGGATACTACGGCCACCAGAAAAGGAGGAATGACAGCCTGACCCAGATAAACCGGGAGGAGAGTTTTACTCCTGTTTCAAGCCACATTCAACCCAAACTGGTACCAGATAAAAAACGGAAAACCTAAAGGGAGGTAGAAAACAAAAACAAAGATAATACTCGTACACACAGGGACGAAAAGAAAAGGCTTTATTCATCCGAAAGCACAAAAATACAATAGTTTGAGCTGCGCGAAAACATTGTGCGTAACATTTACGCTGACTTATTACGTGCCCTGGCAGACTTCATATCCTGAAACTCAGCGCAATCTTTAATGAAATGCTCAGTTGACCCGCAAAAATAACACGGGGAAGAACGCAAGCGACGATTGGCAAACGGGGAAGCCGAACGGCTTGCCTGGAAACCACCACGGCCACGGTTGTCACGGGAACCACCTTGATGATAGGTGAAGCGATTGTTGTAACGCCTCCAGCTCGGGAAAGATGTTGACCTATTCTCCGGGGTAGTATGTTTCAGGAGCTTATGGGTCTTCTCGAGAACCTTGCTCTTTATCGGGTCACCAACAAGAGCGACCAGCAAATCTCGCAGAGACTTCTGGTTTAAAGACTTGGAGTGTTTTTGCACCTCATCCAGAACACACTCATATTCGCGCGCTTTGGCGTGATTGTTGATCTTTGCCACCTTTACCAAGGACTCTAGATCCATAACAGCATCCTCTGGGTCAAAACGCGACTTATCTAGAGTTCTGTGCAGAGCCTGTAAAGCCAGTTCCACAGAATCAGTCTCAGTTTTGCCTTCCAACTTCTTAAGCCTTTCCTCAAGTGCTTGAACACTCAAATTGGCCTGAGCCTTGAAAGGTAAACAACAGAAAAAGAAAACACTGGTCACCATAGGAAAACACCAGTTAATTAAGTTGCACAAATATATACCAGGCGCAGCCCTATGCCATTGAAGTACGCAAAAAGCGCTACTAATTAGGGGTGCAAAGAATTTCAAAAAACACCGCCGGAGCGGAAAAGAAACAAAACGTTTACTCACAAAACAAAACCACAGCAACCCTTAATTAGACGCCGCAAAGCTTTCCGTTGAGGTGAGAAAAAATTAAATCGGAATGCAAAAGGCAAAAACACAACTGGGAAATAAAGAAAGAACTTTCCGACAAGCTCTCCAACACGTAAAGAAAACTGCTATAGAAAACAGAAGGCAGAAAATCAAAACACTGTATAGCCGGAATATATAAACAGATTCCATCGCAAAAACTAGCGCCGTAGCCGTGTCAAAAATCAAAACACGATAGAATCGCACCGTTATGACGCTATTAAACAGCACAAATACCAGCTCAAACTAAACCAAAAACAAAACACATACAGTATAAATACTGCAAACTAAGACAAAGACCGCACAAAGCTGGACATATTGACGAGCGAGCGAAGGCAAAGAAAATAAAAAATCCCACGAGGACGCTGAAACGCCCATCAGCAAGCATATAACTTAGCAGTAAAACACTTTGGCGATTAACAAAACCAATTATGCACAAACAAGACATTTTAAAACTCTTAACATTTCCTGGATTTAAAAAAAAACTCTGGTGCGGAGGCCATACAGCTTACGCACGAACTATTTTCAACCACTCACGCACATATTCTTCCATTTTCAAAACTCTGGTGCGGTGGTCGAGCCACTCAAGCACATATTCTTTCATTTCAAAATTCTGGTGCGGTGGCCGAGCCACTCAAGCACATATTCTTTCATTTCAAAATTCTGGTGCGGTGGCCGAACCACTCACGCACATATTCTTTCATTTCAAAATTCTGGTGCGGTGGCCGAACCACTCACGCACATATTCTTTCATTTTAAAATTTTGGTGCGGTGGCCGAGCCACTCACGCACAAATTCTTTCATCTTCAAAATTCTGGTACGGTGGCCGAACCACTCACGTACATATTTCTTTATCACAAAATTCTGGTGCGGTGACCGAGCCACTCACGCACGTGTCTCACCATGTTGTATCTCGGCGCACATGAAAAAACTACTGAATACCAGAACAGGATGAAAACTAAATAGCAAAACAAGAAAGCAGGGCAAGACTAAGTACCTCGAGTGGCGGAGCAACAACTTGGGCGCCAGGATTCTGTACGGGTGGAGCAGCGGCTGGGACGACAGCAGGAGGAGGAATTTGAACTGGAACCACAGCGGGAGCATTCTGGATAGGAACTTCCCTTCGAGCTTCGTTCAAAGCTTCTTGAGGACGAACGTCTATGGGTCGTTGAGCAAGCGGTCCAGCTTCGGCCATGACGCGTGCACGAAACAGCAAAAGAGTTGTCTTAACTGAGAGACGTTGTTAGACAAGTGCACACAATACAAAGAAAGGCGGTAATATATACAACGCTAAGGATTGTGGGATATCTATTGTTATGGAAATATTCTTGTTTTATTTCCGGTACTGAGAATAGTCAATAAACTCACCTTGTTGTCACGTGGTTTGCTATTGCTACTGTTGTCCGTCGCAGAGCATAAAGTGACGAACAGTAAAACCAGTACATATAACATGATGGACAACGGAAACTTTCTACGAGATTGCGCCAAGGATGTCCTCTGACCTAAGAAAATGAAAAGAAACGAAGATTTTAAATGATCGTCAAGTTTTAACCAAAATTATTTCAAACTGTGAGACTGGTTTCTTTTGTGATTCAAAAAAATCACCGGTCTGTAAAATGGACGAAATATTTGTTTGCTAATTAAGAGGCTCTGACTGTAAATATCGAGAATCGGCGGACAAGCTCAAAAAATCGAAAATCCTGATAACTTGCCAGAAGAACACTTTTGGGGAGCTATCTTCGAAAATATTACTTCAACCTTCTGGAATTCTATTGTTTTCGGGAAATCCGGAAAAACGGTTTTGCTTAATTTATTACGCAATAATCAGGCTTAAAATTAAAACAAATTGAAAGCGCTTGCTTTTAAACAGTTTGCAACGCCAGAAAACAATTTTAATTTTAAATGATAGCAATACTCTTCTACTTTCTATCAATAGGAATTGCATGGAGTTTTGCTTTATTTCTGTGGTTTGGTGGTTCTTTGAAACAAAGCCATTTTGCGCACTTCGGAAAAAGGCAAAAATTGGTAAACTTTAGAGGCTTAAAATGGGTCTTGGTATGTCTAATATCGAATTGAAATAAACACTGTGATAAAGTTTGGCCCTACTTCCATTTTAATATGAAATAAAAAATCTGGGCAATTCAGGCTCGCGCTGACAAAAACACAAAATCGCGAACCAGTGTTGCCCAAAATTGAACAATGAAATGAATGAAATGAAAAGTAGTAGTTTGGGTGAGCTCAATTTAGAGGATTTTATTTACTGAAGACACACAAAGAATGAACTAAAACATTCCTTCAATCTATTCTTGCATTGTTTTGGGCTTATACTATTTCTACGTAGAACTAAAGAGAAGGAGAAAAAGTTTTAAAAGTTCTACACAGCTGTTGCGTGACCTGAGTCACGTGAATATTTTTTGTCAATTTGTCAACCTACTTATGGCAGTTTTTAAATGCGGTCTCTTACATTGGCCGCTGTTTTATGCATGGCCGCTCCAGCAAATACCGTACGCGTCCCTGTGTTTGGGGCATACTGTCATGTGCAGCTGATATTCCACTGGGACGAAAATTGCGACAGGCAAGTCTAGAATTAGTTTCGTATATATATGACACCTTTCTCTTCGAGAGAAGAAAACTGCAAAATATAGTGTGTTGTTGTGTACGTGATGCGATCGCTCTTTTCAAACGGCTACTACGGTTTTGGGCGACTTTTTGAAATGACACTATTTTGGCCAGGAAGCAAAAGTGCATCATTATTATTATGATTTATACGTATTTGTCAAAAATTGTGCTGTTCCTATCGGTATTATTACACTTGTATAAATATGTTTAAAAAAACGCAAACCACGGACGTTCTGGCAGCGGGATCGGTATTTACGAGTTCTAAATGCTGCTGTACATCTAAGAGATATTAATACACAGCTTGTTTGGTTTTACTTTGCAAGATCGCTGAGAACTCTTTCACGGTTTTAGAGGATAAGATTTTCATTGAAGAATGTTTTCACGTTTGCGTGACTGGATTATTTTGAGTGATACTTTTGTGTTCCTTACTTTACACAGCCAAACTGAGCTCTCAATTTATACGCGTACGTCAACTTTAATGATTTGTAAAAGGAACCGTTTGGATTTTCGAGAACAATAGTTTTTCCCCAAAAAAACTGCAAATAACAAAGAAAGGCCATTGGTGCTGCAGAGTATGGACATCTGACAAAAAATGATAACCCACTGCACTCTAGTTTCACCAACAATTTTCCAAATTTGTTCGTAGTTCTTCAGAAAGACAATTGAAGATATCAGCGAATGTATCATCTAGTAGAAAGACCATCCGAAAATAGTTACAGTAAACGAGTTGTCATATTTCAAGTCGTCCTTCCATTACAGTTTTTTTTCTATTATCCAAATTATGCACATTTTGGCAACACTGGTTCGCGAATTTGTGTTTTTGTCAGCGCGAGCCTGAATTGCCCAGATTTTTTATTTCATATTATAATGGAAGTAGGGCCAAACTTTATCACAGTGTTTATTTCAATTCGATATTAGACATACCAAGACCCATTTTAAGCCTCTAAAGTTTACCAATTTTTGCCTTTTTCCGAAGTGCGCAAAATGGCTTTGTTTCAAAGAACCACCAAACCACAGAAATAAAGCAAAACTCCATGCAATTCCTATTGATAGAAAGTAGAAGGGTATTGCTATCATTTAAAATTAAAATTGTTTTCTGGCGTTGCAAACTGTTTAAAAGCAAGCGCTTTCAATTTGTTTAATTTTAAGCCTGATTATTGCGTAATAAATTAAGCAAAACCGTTTTTCCGAATTTCCCGAAAACAATAGAATTCCAGAAGGTTTAAGTAATATTTTCGAAGATAGCTCCCCAAAAGTGTTCTTCTGGCAAGTTATCAGGATTTTCGATTTTTTGAGCTTGTCCGCCGATTCTCGATATTTACAGTCAGAGCCTCTTAAGATTGCAATTGGAAATAAACTATAGATTACAAACAATTGTGAAGAAGAATCATCACAAGCGAAAAACGAATTCCAAAAGCACACTAAGTTACTATCAGTGGCCTCTAGACTGTTTGTAAATTTAATCCTCAGAAAGAATTGAACTGAACCTTATTCAGCTCTATAAGATAAAATGCCTACCTTACTCTTGCTGACTGTAGAAGCAAATTGATACACAGTTGAAAATTGTTAAGCTATTTATCCCTCCCGAGATGGCGACTTGACAGCTTTCACGTTTTAAAACAAGTTTGCCTGTTGATAACGTGTTAAATGCAAGAATAGATCAAGCATTCTTATTGGTAAGCAATTATTCAAAATAGACAAGTTACATGTTTAGTGACAAAGGAAACTTGCCCGGTTTATTTTTAATAATTTTCACGCTTAAACAAGCTCGAAAGGCGCTGATCACGTGCTAAGCAGAAAATGGGACAAACACAGCTAGTTTTAGCTCACGAATTCAAGACATTTAATACTAGCTGTGTTACCGGTCAAAGTTTAAATTAGTGTGATTAAAACTTTGAGCTGCAAATAGGACGTTTCTAAAAAATCGAAGACAAAATATTTCGCTTTGCAAAGTTAAAATTCATAAATATATTTTAAATTACTGCATGATTATCGTAACGAGTACTAAATTAGGTTCAACACCCGCAAGTTATTTGCAATGTGAAAACCAAGGAATTTCCTATTGAGTTTAGAGAATGATTTTAACATTGAATCGAGCGGAGACTAATAGCGAAACTGAAGCGATTCATCAATTGTGACGATGCATATATTTTCTTAAAATTTGCTGTCTGAGGTCACATAATGTTGAACAAACGTAACCTAATCAGCCGAAACTGATAGCGTTGCCAACATCTGAATGACTAAGCGCATTAACACGATTTCAGATTTAGCGGAGTTACTGGCCTGATATGCGATAGAAGAACGGAACACTCCATGATTGATTCTGAATAATTGGTGATTGTTAAATCAGATCATATCCTAGATAAAAGAAATCAACTAGGAAAGTCAAAAAGTAACAAGATTCTTCTCTCTTCGTTGAATTTTTTTTTCTGGCAAGGCGCACTGTTCCAACTTTAAACCGTAATGTAAAAAGCCTGTGGAATAATACATTTACCCTTTCGGGGTGCCTTGTCTAAATGGAAACAATTATCTGAAGAGTGGAAGAGAAAAGGAATATTATTACTTAGAATTAAAAGAATAAAGGTTGGCAAAAAGATATAAAAATCTATGGTTACATTGTTAGCTTTGCACTCTCCAACAGTGAAACAGTTAGTTAACAATGGTTTCCCTTTAAGCGAGTTTCGCGTCCGAACAAGTTTGTCAGTAGAAGACACAAAAATAATACCGTTATTTCTGTTGGTTAACGAGATCACCCACAAATTGACCAATGACCAATGGTCTTTTGTGAGATATTTGCTTCTTCTTTTGAAAAAAAAATCGCGGGGAAAACCTTCTGACCAAACCTCTTTCTGTCTACGCTCGCCGCTTGGCAATTAAACGAGGGGTATTTTATTTATTGTTTTTTTAAATAAGGCTTTCGAAGAATTGCATTTATTTTGGCTGTAGTCAACTTCATTACGAGCCATAAAATCATCCCTAGCGCACGGGTTTGTTTTCTTCATCTCATAAAAATGTTCGCTTATTCTGGCTATACCTTTTTCAATCATTGTTATGCAAGCAAAAATGTTCAACTCAAAGTAAAATCGCAGGACACAGTAACATTTTTGGGGCAGAATGTGAACAAGCTGATAAAATCGTCCTAGCGCACTGTACACGCTTGAGTTTTGTGTAATCCAGACGCTGTTTGATTGTCTGTCAAACAGTCGACTAGTTTGGCTAAATGATGTTGTACTGTGCTCAGTAATTTTTCTTGCAAATTAGAGCATACGGTCTTCCTTAATTCAGCTTCAAGCCGATGATGATATAACCTTAGGGGCCAATGCCATCCTGTTCTTGGTATAATACGCCTAACAGTTTTTATCTGATAAGTAAATTTTAGTTTCTGTTACGGAGACAATGACAACTTTACTGCTAATATGCCTTCAGCAAAACAAAATTTTTCGTGTAACGAGTCGAAAATTGGTTTTCATTCATTCAGCTCTATCTCAAGGCATTATACTTTTTGGCTAAAGAAAGGGAGTTAGTTAAATTATTTCATTTCACGTATCAAAAGAACTAACCTTGTAGGTAACTTATCGCTTGGATAGCTTGTTGTGAGTGAAGAGAAAAAGCTAAATAACAGATCAGAAAAATAGAATTGATAAATTTAATATCACTTTGAACAATAAATGAGTCAATAAAGAAATTGCATAGTTACATCGTCAGTTTCTGTTTTGTTTATGTGAATCTGAAAAATATATATTTCTGTTTGTTGTTTGCAAAGCTTTTCCTTCCCTATTATAAATATGCCTCTCGTCAAATCATGTTTGTAAAACAGCGTGCATACTATATTAACTTTTCTAACCAGTAATTATATTCGCCAAAATGGTTTGCTCTTCTTCGAATAAAGGTTTTATTATATAGACAAGAGTGTGATAGTGGAAAATAGAGCACTCGTAAAGTTCTCACTAGTGAGAATATGGAAATGTCGTGGCAAAAAAAATATTGTACTCACTCACTGTGCTCCTTCGTGAAATACTCTTTTTACCACTCAAAAATAAAATTCATATCTTCGCGCCACCGTGTAATATCCTCAATTTATGTCTGACTTGCTTAACTCGTAATGATTTTGTGAAGAAAATTTTGTTTTTTGTTTCTTGTATTTGACATGCATAAAGCAGAGCATGCCATACTCCAAAATAGAAAATTTCGCAGGTGGCTAGGTTTGGTTTTACTTATGGCCGATAAATTGTCAGTGTGCACCTGAGTCGTGTTAATTGTTCTCGTTTTCAAAGTTTAAAACCCTTGCGAATTTTTCCTTTTTAAATTCAAAATACAGGAATACATTTGATCTCTTTGAAAACATTTTTCTCCGCCAGTTAATATTCCAATTTAATGTTTTTATTTTGACTGCCAGAATGAGTTACCAGTTCATTGAAAAAAGGCTGAGCCCTAAATGGCCTTCTCTTTTTTTAACAGTTTGAAGGTCCCAATGAAGTCTGCAATGAGAGACGCAAAGCAAAGCAAAGGTTTGTTTCAGCAGTAAACTTGAGAGCTACAACCAGAACTGGAACGATCAGACCAATTGCATGCCTACTAAAAACAAAGTCATAAAATCCTGAGCCATTTCCAATCCTTGCTTAAAGCTAAGCAGTAGGAAATTAAATCGAAGAATAATATTCATCCTTGTTTTCCTCAAGCAAGGATGCTGCTTAATTTTGATACGTTTCTTGCCAGAATCAGTTTGTGCAATTAATTGCAATCTACGCTTATAAACACTACTCTTTGTCAGACTGAATAAGTAATAAAGGTAAAAGCACATGCACAGCCAATGGCTGAAAAAGTCGATATTCGATTTGCTTGTACGCGTCACATGAACCAAAATATAATTAAATCTTGAAGAATGAACTGGGTTTCCTTCTGATCAAAACCTTACCTACACGGCGAGGAAATTTATATAAAAGCCGATTTCATGTTACTTCTGATGCAGGTTTTACAAACACGATTCGCCATCCTTTGATCTGCGGTCATGATTCTATGGAAAATTCTATTTCATTAGCTGAATTAGTTGAATAATGGGCTCGATTGGCCGTGATGGCCGACTCGCCTTGTTATTAGTCATTCTTGTCCATTGAAATTTGCATTCAATGCAAAGTAAGCTTTTGTTTTCTTGGTTTTTGTTTCACCTTTTGTCCTCCAAGTTGTCTGCGTGCAACTCTGGATTCTCTGGACCGCTCATAAATTACTGAATTAAAAAAAAACGCTGTCAGCACTCCAGTGAATTCTAGAGAATTATGTTCCATGAATAGAGATTCTTAACTCGATCATAAGACTTGACGTTCTGAGTGTTTGAGATTGTTTTAGAACAGTAAGCAATAACAAAAACAGTAAATTAAGAAACAAATTACATTTCTTCATAATTTTTCAGAACAGTAGGATAATGATAACATTTTGCACTTTTATTTATCCATGGCAAGTTAGGCAGGACTTTCTTTAATTATGCGTTAAGGAGAATTTTATTATGCGTTAAGGAATAGACAAACCTAATTCTAATTCATCAAACTCATCAAAATTCAAATTTTTAAAATTTGTTGATATAACAGTAGTCGTCGAGATTCAAATTTTGCAACAAGTGTCTGACTGAACTGACCTTGATATCTCGTTTCCATCGAGTGATCCATCCACGAATAATTCGTTATTTTTAGCATGCTGTGAGCTCCTTACCTTCTGTATATGTTTTATCGCTGGAAGACAAGAAGGACAAACATTGATTGTGCACATAACATGTTGCATTCGCAATACTTACATTCTGACTTCCTGTTTGATCCAGTGAATGATTCGGTCGGTTTTCCCAATCTCAAGTTGACACTTGAACAAAATGAAGGGCAGAAAAAACCTGAGGGTGATAGCATCTAAAAAAAGAACTTTTAATGAAACATCAACAAGTAAAGGGGAAAGAAAAAGCGATTTAGTATATTTTGCCTTGTTTACAGGAGCGATGAATGTTAAAATGTAAGGAAACAGAGTCACTTTGTTTTCGGTTTGTTGGTTCATTCGCACATTTCTCAACACAGTTAAAGATCTATCTACAGATTTCACACAAAGATTTGAAATACAATTTCATTTTCTAGTCTACCTAGAAATACTCAACACTATTTAAGAAAAGCGAACGTTTGAGGTAATTCGGTCAGTCAGACAGTGACTCACCGATTCGCTAGCTGCGGCACAGACGTTTGTGCTTTGTTAAATTCATGGTTAATAAAATTACAAAACACAGTAATTCGCTTAAAATAAGATCAGTAAATATTCACGTATTTGGCTTAAACAGTTTATTATAGCAATTCCGTTTTCAATTCTCTAAAATCAGTCAGTTCTATCGAAGTTTACCTACGTTAAATTGCTATTCAAATTCATGATCTAAAGAACTGGGAAAACTTTTTGTAAGAAAAGAAGAAGCACT